>JAGTTH010000481.1:0-32385 GCA_022606485.1 Agraylea sexmaculata
GATGTGCTTGACTTCCTGTTTCCATACAATTTGATATAAATCATTAGCGTTTGTTACGAATTGCACACATTGTTGACAGAATTTTATTGTTGTTGAATTTCCGGTCATTTTGAATAAATTGCTGGGAAAATTTCTCATATTGTCCAAAAATGTATTCAAGCGTGGTTTGAAAAAAAATAATGACAATGAAATTTTGTTCAGCATCGATATGTTTTATTATTTATCTAAACTTTGAAATGACTTTTTAAATATTATATATTTTTTTATTATACAATTTCTTTATTAAATATAATTTACATATACATAAATGATACATTATGATTATGCTAGGGTAATTTTAATTGAAATTTTCAATTTGTTTATGTTCTGCTAATTAAATACCTCTAAAAATATTTGGAATTTTTTTAATAATTTCAATCGATGATGTTTTTAATACGAAGGTAATTAGTTGTTTGTTGTTTCATTAATAAAATAATTTAATATGGTTTTCATATGATGACAACACTCATCACAATATTTAAAAAGTCCCAATAAATAAATACTGTTTTTTTTGAGAATTTTCATTTATTATGCATTATTAAATATTTCTAAAATTACTTTAAAATTATTTTACTATTATTATAATTAAAATGCCCGTTTCGAGATTTAAGATATGTATTTATTGTTATAAAATAATTATATACATTATTATTCTTCCATCTGGTAACACTGATGGTTGATGGATCTCTACAGACAGACAGACAGACAAACATCATACACACACGTTCAACAATTATATAATGTTACAATATTATGTTTATAGACTAAATATTTTACTTATTTTAATACGGAGTACAATCAATTGGTAATTAAAATAATTAATAAGTCATAACATAAATTATGGGAAAAATTACAAAAACCCACTTGTAGAACTTGTTATTAAAATACAAAGATAAAAAATATTATTAAGCTTCAAGTCCAAAAATGCCTTTAAACTACAATCCGAAATTAATTGCTGACCGTAAACGGCTGTGATTGATGATATCATAGTATAATATGCGGCGCTGTGACCAATCATAGCCGTTTATGATAAATCTATCGTCTGGGCTTGTCTTAAGTTTGACATATGTTCTACAAGTACACGAAATAAATAGTAACTGTAAAATTTCATATTGATTCATTTTTTAACACAATTAATTATTTATTATTATTTTATAATACTAGGTAGTTTGTAATAAAAAATATTTATAGATTGAAATTCGTAACAAAAAATGATTATTACTCTAATAATAAGTGACTTATAAACAAGACTACGAAACATTTTAATTATGATGATGATGATTTAATTTACTTAACTATTGCAAATTTTCAAAACTGCTGCAAATGTGCAAAAAATAACTCATTAAAGCCATTTATTATTAAATTATGTGTCCACAAACATAAGACGTTAATTTCAATAGGTTTAACTATGAAAATTTTGCTTAAATATTCTTTAAATAATTTCTGAATTTTTTTCTTATAAATCCGTACTCAAATGTGTCTATTTCATACAAAACTAATGTGACTTTTCCTTTCTAAAGAAGCCATCTTCGAAATACAGGCTTCACTTAATTAACAAGTATCCACATAAATCATCCTACGCCATTTATTACTTGGACACAGATCACTTTCGCCGATATTTTGAACAATTATACTAGCGGTTAATTGATATCAAGTAATAGAAATGGTGATTATACATTGACCATTAGATATTTTAATACGTGAAGACACATTATGGAATTGAAGGTATGGAAAGCGGTTCTAATTTCCCAGGTACATTCACGATGAACTCATTTCGCCTCCTCAAGAACTGGTCTGGTCTTCAAGAGAAAGAAGACTTGCTTAGACCAGATCAGATAAGTTCATATTATGAGGATGAAAGTCCCCTTTTCATCATAATAAAACACACACTGCTTTTTATTTAAATCATTGATCACTTGCGGAGAAAACCATTTGTGGTTACAATAATGCCGTAATTTTCATACTATGGTAATAAAAAAATATACAGTATGTTTATTAAATATTAATATATATATATATATATATATATATATATATATATATATATATATATATATATATATATATATATATATATATATAATATAAATTAAAAAACTGATCATTATAACATCCATTTCTTTAGATTGGCATTTATAGTCCATTCACTTTGACTAGAGACAAAAAAATAACCCTTCATTCTAAGGAACTCATTAATTTTACGTATATACAATAATAAATCAAATTGTAAAACACAGGCTTTACATTTTTTTATTGTTTTATTTGTTGCTGCTTACAGCGAATGGACTATTCAGATTTAAAAATTAAACAATATTAACTGGTTTAATAATAATATGTTTTATTTGAAAATTAAACTAAATTGAATTAAAAAATAATATGTATAAAAAAATTATAGACTTAGCCAGGTTGGGTTAGGTTAGGTTAAAAAATCTATTTAAGTTTATTTATATTTGCGATATTTAAAAAGTATTTTTTTTTTACTTTAAGAGTGCATATAAATAAATTCTATTGCGTTTATCAAAGAGTCCATAAAGATATTACATTATTACAATAGTGTGAGTTTTTTTAACAAATACAATATTTGATTACATATTTATAAAATGAAAAAATCCATGCTTTTTAAATCGCTTGTTTATTATTTATTTTATATATATTCAAGGAGCTTTCTCCGAATATTTTGAGTATTATTAAAATGAAATATACAATGAGAATTTCTATTTGGGGGGTCATGATCAAAATATGTATATATAAATATTTAAACCTCTTTGCAGTTGTTTGACCAGTTTTGAGTATAGTTCAAAAAACTCTTTCACTTTCGACCAGATAAAGCACACTGTTATTTATAATCTTATTTATAATCAAATGAGTTATCGTAACTAATCATTAAATTAGATTCTAATGTGTAGAGATGTTGTTTACTGCGAGATTTATGCGTGAAAGCCTTCAAGAAAGTACATTTATAATGAGAAGATTCGTGACATTGCAGTGAAACTTGTATTTAACATTGCATACAAATAATATACAAACATAAATCAATTTTTAATTTATTCTTCTGGTTAGTTTTGAGAGCGCAATTTTTACATAAAAAAAATCTTGATAAAAACAATTTTAAATTATTAAATGATTCGTGAATATTATTAAGACATTGGAAATTTAACTTTCTACGTTGCACTTCTATGGCGCTTTGATAATTTCCATTTAGTCGATGATAATTTTGACACAGATTCGATTAACGATAAAATAAATCCATCGAAAGTTAATTTGAATGATTCTTTTAATCGATTATACATTTATTGAGTACAAATTGTTATCACTCATTATTTATATACTGAATGAATTAATGAGGTTTTATTTAAAAAAAGCGTCTTTTTACCCTAATAAAATAATTTTTGTGTTCGAAAATAGTCTCAATTTGATCTTAGCTTTAATATTAGAGTTTTACTAACATTAATAGAATTCTAGAATATTTTTTGTAAAATATAGGAACATAACCTAACCTAACCTATACCGTAAAAATAAATAAATACTTACATTTTGATGCCATATTCATTTTGAATTAATATGGAATAAAAATTGTGTTTCTTTAATTAAAATATGTATAATATATATAATTGTCTACGGTGTGTGTACATTTCCCTCAACCATCAGTGTTACCAGATGGGAAAATAATATTGTATATAATAATTTTATTACAATTAATCCATATCTCAAATCTATTAAATTGAAACGGGTATTTTAATGATAATAATATTAAATTAATTTCAATATAATATTTGAGATATTTAATAATGCATAATAAATGATAATTCTCAAAAAAACAGTATTTGTCGGGAAACTCGCTTTTGAAATATTGTGATGAGTGTTGTCATCATATGAAAACCGTATTAAATTATTTTATTTATAATTTACTTTGAAAATTCAAACATATTCTGAATGAAAAAATAAACAACTAATTATCGTCATATAAAAAAACCAAGCAGAAAATTAAAAAAAAACATTAACCAATTGAAAATTTCAATAAAAATTACCCTAGTTGATTAATAATGTATTAGAATCAGTTTATTGACCGTGTATTATTGTAATTATTCAGTTATCGCGTGTCTGTTATGAATCAATATATTAAAACACTATCGATGACTTGTTACATTATCGAGTCAATGACTTTCAATAATATCAGTTAATAATGTTGTGGATTTTTTTGAATAATCTCGCGGAAAAGTAAACCAGTTTGTAAAATAAAAAAAAATGCTGACGACTACGAAAGCTTGACAAGTGGACGCAACAAAACCTGATCATTTCACAATTACTCGCATCAATAGAATCATTTATCAATTTTATTACTTTATTGCTAAACAGCTATCGTTATATTTATGGATAACTGTGGTTAGTGTAAGAGAGAATGAGCTTGTGACAAATGAGAACACACCTGGAATATTTTTATATGATTCCGCACGCGATATATGGCGTGATGATCCTCCATGGCTCAATGGTTGGTGAAGCTCTCTCTACGTGCCGTAGTCTTCAGTTCATCTTCAGGATTTACAGACGATATGACGTCCACAGAAGATGAATCTAAAGATCCCGAATTCAACAGTCTGGATTCTCATTCTTCTTTAGATGAAGCTGAAGAATCGGAAATTGCGATTGTGTGAAAATATTCATGTGTCTTTTAAAGAGTGACTTCTGAAATGTTTGTTTATTTTCAGTTGCAGCAAAAAGCCAGTCCTCAAAGGTCTTTGACGCTTTCTCCGGAAAGGCGTGAAAATAGTGAACATTTACAATCCAGCCATCAAAACCTAAGCAATGGAAGTCCTCAAGGCTCTGGATCCACAATCCACATGCACAATGGGGGCACCAGGTCTCCTTCAGCAGACAGGGAATCCGCCCTAATGGACAGTGCCCCCAGAGATGGAAAACATTCTTTACTCCAATTTGCTGTCCATCATTTCAGACAAAGTCCAGAGTGAGTACTTTTAAATTATATTTTTACCGTGACATCTGTGTGAATCGCGTATAAGCTTTTCATCAACTCGTTCTATTCTAATACAATAGATGTCTCTAAATAGAAAATATATATATTTAGTCTAAAAACATCAGCCAAATGAACAGGAATAGGTTCGAATCCTGCTGGGGTTCATTATTTTTGGCATTTGGAACAATATTATTAAAATCCCAACTATTCGATTGTACGATAAATCTATATAAATCCATAAAAATCAAAATTTAAGTTCCATAACTGTGATATGTTTAGAGTAAAACAACTATCATAAAGTTTATAATACTTAATATTGAAACGGAACAAATTATCAAATGCGATATTATTTATACTTACATACGTTTTTAATAAATAAATTTAAACTATCAAAGCACGGAAATTTTAATATAAAACGGGATATAATATTATTTCAATGGAATTATTCGGTCGATTTTTCAAACTGTGAGGTACGTAACTCGAGAGTTATCGGTTATTTTTTATGATTGCACAAAATAAACCGAAAATGAATTCAATTCTTAAATACCGTTTAAAGATACATTATTAATTTATTTATTTCAAACTAAATGCAGTTTCTCTCATTTATTTATATTATGCATCATAAATTTATTATAAAATGTATATCTAGAAGAATTCAATTATTATAAAAAATATATACTTCTGCAATACCATTCTTAATAATATACTGTTTTGAAACTTCTTTTCGTTCTTATTGGTCTCTATTTATTTCTGCAAAAATCTACACCGTTGTATAAAATATAAATAAAAAGCTAGATTCTAATTATATTTCCTTAAATTTTACTTTAAAACTTTGCCTTAGATTAACGCTGTTAATGAGCATTTTTTATCAATTAGTTAATTTGGGGATGATTTATATTTTATGTGCAAATAATGAAATGTAGCTAATAGCTTTTATCTAAACAAATATTCTTGTGATCGAGTTCTCTCATAGAACAGTAGTTGGTATTTTTGTATAGAACAATAGTATATTTATTTGGTGTAATTCGGTAGATTGATAATAATGTTATAATGTCTGTTAAATAATGAGTTCAACTCGTTGGTATTTTCGCCCCTCATGGGAAACAAATCCAACACCGACTGTGTGAAAAATATAATATTTATTCAAATAAATACCATTCGAAACGGTAGTCTGGACTGATATTAATCCTATTTGTTTCACGAATCGTATACAATTTGACTAATTAAGTAACGTTTACCGTGGGTAGCTTAACTATTAAGAAATTAATTTGCTTGGGCTGTGTTAAGAATTTGCCGTATTTTTATTAAATTAAATTTTCACCTTTATTAATTTAAGTTTTTGTATTAATCACCCGTTGAAAAATTTATTTATTTATTTACACACTTCATAAGAATGGGTTTTTTTTATACACAACAACGTGTTAATTAATTGTCTGTCGGTGATGTTAACTATTACTAGTTACACAGGTCACCGACTTAATAATCAGCATTTACCTTACAATACAGGAAATCAGAGTAAACCTGGATCATGACGATCGATCGGGGGTTTAAAAAAATTGACTTGAGCGGGATTTGAACCTATGAGATATTACACTGGAATTATTCTAATTTCTTATTATAATGATGATTAATCGAACTTTTTTATAATATTGCACTCCACGGGGAAAAAATGATAAAAATAATATTACAATATTAACACAACAACGTTTTAATTAATTGTCTGTCGGTGATCTTTTAACTATTACTAGTTACACAGGTCACCGACTTAATAATCAGTATTTATCTTACAATACAGGAAATCAGAGTAAACCTGGATCAAGACGATTGATCGGGATTTTATTAATATTATTCCCGATCTCCCAGTCATAATAACTGATTATGTATTTTTTTTACTTGAGCGGGATTTGAACCCATGAACATAGTATTTGTAGACACACGCCATATTCCCCGAGCTATTTTTAACATATCGTTGGCTTCCTTTGCAGACTGCGTAACTCCATAATTATTTTAATTGATCGTTATTAATGGCATTTAGTGGGAATTTTTTATGCGAAAATAAAGTAAAAGTCCACAAAAAAATCATACAAGAATTAAATATTTAAAAAAATTATCTTTCGTGGAAAATTTTGCAAAATGGTTATCGTCGCGTTATAATGCCAGACAACTGGATGTATAAATATCAAGATGGCGGACCAAGCAGACGAGTGTGAGTGGGAAAATTAGTGTTGAGATTAAAAAAACATCCAGGTGTATTGCCTAGATTTCTGAAAAATATCCACAACAAAAAAAAAACGGTTTTGACTTAAGAACGATGAGTTATTTAACTGTATTTTACATGTTTTTCAGTTAAAAAAGGGTGATATTATATGAACTATCTATAACTATAAATTCATCCCGGAGAAATTTTCAGAAGTATAAATTAGTGTTGCCTCTGTCAAACTCATCTGCTTGGTCCGCCATATTAATATGTATCATTCACTGGTCCGGCCTTATAATATCGGTGATTTTGACTGTTGAATTCAATATCGACCTCATATAAATAAATGTAAATCCACATATTGTGTCTAATTATATCATTTGACATGGCGTTTGTTAGGGAATTATTTTTATTTTTTATTTCATAATCTTTTTTCATGATCAATCTGTGATTTGAAACACGCAAAACTTAGTATAATTTAAATTTAAAAAAGTGGGATTTGACCCATGAATTTCAATATCAATCAAAATATAAACCAAATTAAGTAATACTATATTTTTTAATATGTAATATCGCAATTGATGGATTCCATTGTATTAATTTTTCACAGTTCTCATGATATTACATCACATACCGATGAGTTCACAATATCGGATTAATATCCATCAACATTTTAATTACAAATGCGTCATTTTACGATGTGAAATGTCATATATTTTTCCATCGTCGGTATTCTTGTGCACTTACTTGACTTTTTGTGAAAAAAACAATCATTAACATTGTTATATATTATTTAATAATATTACCGTTAAATGCCCTTTTTATATCTGTAACTCGACACGTGAGAACAATATTAGACAAACAATAAATCTTGATATTACTTTATTGCACAACTAACTCGAAAATACGTATATTATCTAGATTTACAGACTACTGATGAAACTACTATATTTGGAAATATTTAATAATTTCATGGGAACAAAGCTCAACTCCCACGTGAAATATGTACATATTGCATATTTTTATAATACACATCTATAAGAAATTATATTTTCAAATATTTGAGACGTTGGAAACCAGATAACCTAATTGAACAATGTTTTTTATTTGGTAAATTTAAAAATACAATTTATTTAATAAAATATTTTAAGCTGTATAATAACGTGATTTTATATTAGATTTCAAAAAAATTTAAAAATCCCCTTGTCATAAAACTATATTGAAATTATTTTCAATCGTCAATTGGGCAAAAAGTCATTTTTAAATATTTAATTAGTTCAATCGAAAAAATGTTTTTTTTTGCATATCTTCTATATTAATAAAATTCTGCGACTCACGCTGCATTTTTCACTAATGTTTAAATTAGCTGTAATTAAGCAATATGTGCGTTTTTATGGTGGGAAAGCATTTTATTGGTTGAAATGCTGACGTCCACTACTTTGAGCCTTAGTTTTCAATTATATTATAATCGTTTATTACAAATATTATATATTGATAGTTCCAGTGCATACAATAATATTAATGATTTAATCATCTAAATAACTGATATGCTGAAAAATTCACACAGAATATCACAATGTACGGCGTGCGCCATTTTGTATGTAATTGCTGGTTGGCAATAATGTATCGTAAAAAATGGTAATTAAAAGGTAAAATTGAATGATGGGCAACACTGGCAATATATCATGGCTGATGATGACGATAATGTGGGTGGATGAGTTCAATGTGGGAATTAATATTACTTTTTTGACGTTCTGACAACTGACGCAATACAATGCCTGTAATTTATGCTAATATCTACAGTCCTTCTCAAACGTATTTTAATATTAATAAAATACCGAATTTGCTCAGATTTGTTGAGCAAAAAAAGATCATCACAAATATGTATATAAAGTGTGGTCTCATAATAACAAAACACTTACGTCGACAGATTTTTGGAGCCACGGTCCTCTGAAATTTAAGTAATTATTTTTTTTTTAAATGTATAGTATAAAAATATTATTATCGTAAATTGTCCCCGAGTAGAAAAATAAATCTTTATGAATTTTAATTGGTTAAATTTGAGATTTGCATATATTTATGTATAATGTGCAGGTTTTTCACATAAAATTCACCCTTAAAGAATTTTCATTAAATAAAGATATTGTATAAAATTTACACTTCAAAGTACAAAAATGAATTCTAAAATACATAAAATAGTATCAGTGTTTGGATTTAGTTATATCTTAAATAAATAATCACAGTTTTATTGGTTGGTTTGCTCAGCATAATTTTGACAGTTCATACATTGTCGATACGCGACCAACTTCACGTCGATCTGTCAACTCTCTTTTGACATTTATGGATAAATTATTTGAATGCATGATAGTTTTATCAAATCAAGATATATATAGAGATGCCAATAATACTTTAAAAGTCGTCAAAAGCATAGAAGGCATAGATGAGAAATAGCACTGAAGGTTTCGTGTGTCACCCGCTTGGGGCGCTGCTTCTAACGCTCATATGTTTAACTGTCACTTGTCGATCTTTCAAATAACATTACACTGTATTTCACTTAATATAGTAAAGTGCAACATTAAAAGTTGCTCGATATATTCAAGGACAAATAATATGTCACTATGTAAACAATTTACATGATCATTGCGGATGTTTTTGTAAGAAAAATCTTGTTTCTCTCGAGTGTCGGATTTTAGAGACTACAATTTTCATGTGGCCGCAGCCCTCGTATATGTAAGTGTATATGTATAGGGTTTAGAATATGTACATGTATTAGTGAACGGGCATATTCGAATGTAAGAAGTAATATTGCATGGCGCTTCTATAGATAAAATTTAAGTGAATGAAATCAATCAATCAATACCTTTGTTTGATGAAAATGTGAAGTGATAAAATTGTATGTCATAGATACAAACATAAGATATCGCATGAGTGGCCAAATGCGTGGTTAGTTCAAGTGGATCAAGTAGCCAAAAACATCAGTTACGTGGCAAACATTATACTGTAAACATGTCTCTTCATATCTTCAGTTATATTTCACAGTAAAATGGGTAAATGCATTGTTACTACATGTCATATGGACTCAAACATACACTCAAATACATCTAGGTTCACTTTTTACCAAACACTACTTCTTTAATATGTTTAAAATATTATTGGGTTTAATCGCCAAAGTATTGTCACAACCACTCTCAGTGGCCACTAGAAATGTGTTGAGTGAGGGAGACTTATGCTTTTATTGAATAGGAGAGAAGAGTGCAACAATACGGGTTACACTAATTATTTATATGCAATGCTATATCTATGACTGTATGTATATATTTTTATAGTCAACGAACAGTTGTCTATGGCCAGTGAGAAAGTTTATGTTTTATTGCAGTCTGTTCATGTGCAATAGTCCTAATAGGGTATAATAGAATAGAAAAGACGTATGTTATAGCAAATTGTTTTCACACATGCGTACTGATTCAGATGAATGTATGTAGTAATAATAATTGAACCGAGTTCGCATTGTTTGTCCGCAATGGTTGTACTTCCGCCAAGTCCGTGTGAAGAAAGCTTGACGGACACGCCGCCACCGCCATTTTGTGAACTCACACATTAGTTTTTCCATTATTATTGCACGCGCCAGACCACATTTCCCAACCGCTCTTCAACCAGTTCGGAGTGCTTCCAAATTCAAATCGTTCCACGCGACGCTGATCAGCGAACGCGTTTTCAGCCGCCTGCATAATACATACATACATAACTTTTTATGCGCGGTCATCATTAGTGAATACATAAGTGAAGTGCTTGTTTTACGATCAATTCGAATATTGGAAATTGAATATTTTCATTTGAAAATTAAAATAATTCTTGCTTAGATGTTTTAAGTGTTGGCCAATCAAATAAAATTTAGTGGGTGTTGTTGTGAATTTTGTTACGAAATGTGTGATGTGATTATTGGAAGGAGATCCTCTGAATCTGTGTAAAGAGTTCAGTTTTGAAGAAGATGCTCCATCATCAGCATCTTGATGACTCCGCCGAACTTTCTTCTCTGGTTCGGAGACTGTATAAAATCACCCACCAAAATGCAAGTCTTTTTACAATTATTTAAATTTGTTATGTGCGTAACGCCTCGGTTTCCGAATGTTGAATTTTTAAGCAATTTGTTTCAGACAAAATATACGTTTTATTATTTACGTAATCTAGATATTATTCTATTTTTACATGATCTTATTCAATTATCAACGCCATAACTTTTCGTTTTGTACACTTCTTTTTCATAAACATGTGCCTATGGAGTATACAAATATTTAATTTTAATTAGAACGGTGTTATAAACAGCAGGAGAATTTGAGATTTGGTATTAGTTTGATTTTTCTTGAAATATTCTACGAAATAAACCAATGGTTATTTTTCTTCTTTTTCAAATATTTTTTGCGTACATTTTTAGTGAGTAAATGCTTCAAATATTTCGACTGGAAATTCTAACATCGAATCGGTTACTTTACATTTATTTTTACGATGAAACACGATTGATCTACACTCGGTTTGTTATATTTGTAGAGCAAATATTAAACTTTAGACACACGCAGAGACAAACTAACTTACCGCAAATGGCTATGATTAGTGTTATGACAATATAATTATTGTTCGGCTATTGCAATTGTGAGATAATATTAATCCCGATTGTGTATCTCGATTCAGGTTTGCTCTGATTTTTTGGATTTTAAGGTGTACTACTAATAATTCGGACAGATATTGGTGACCTGTGTAATTATAATAGTTAAAAATAGATCACAGACCGGTAAATTCAATAAAAAAAAATTGTCTAAAAATCTAATTTGAAACATCTTTTAAAAATCTCGTAAAGTAAAGATAAATAATATAATAAAATATAATAGTTTTTTGCCTTTGACAGTGTCAATATTTTGACATTTACTCTACAATCATAAGAAACAGAGCAATTCATGCTGACTACATTACACAGCATGCCCAATCAAAGCATACTTTTATCAAATCATTACTAAAATTCATTACTAAAAAATGGATTACAGTAAAACATCAGTCACATTGACATTTCATAGTTGATTTGGTATTTTTTTAAATCAATCATCTGATATTATTTTCTGTTTCTAGTTTGGACGCACTCAAAACGGACACACTAAAGAATGGCAAGACTTCAAAGCAAAATGGTCAGCAGCAACAGGTGAGTGGACATGGAAGCGACAAACAGACCTGGTGAAGTGGCAAGCTATGCCTCTAAGAGGACCACTCCTGAGACTTCCCCCTGAACTTGGAACCCTTTCCGTAGAATGCTTCCATTGTATTCTCACATATTGTGGTGATGCTCCTCCACACCCCGATGCCAGCGAGGTCAAGTGTGTTTATACAGTACTCATGGTTAGTAATTTGTCTCTGCATAATTATAAACTATACAGAATTTTCAATATTTAAATCTAATTTTCAGCATTGTCATAAACATGCTCCGCTCCGTGACGAAGTTTACTGTCAGCTTATGAAACAAACCACATCGAATAAATCTCCCAATCCAGAATCATGCCAACGAGCCTGGAGACTCATGAGCATTGTCGCTGCTTACTTCGGCTGCTCGGAAACTTTGAGGTATGTCATTGTGCCACCGATTCATATATTCTTATTTAAATTCTAATTTGCATTATATTTTCCAGACCATACCTATTAGAGTATTTAACATCAGCTGCAGGTGATAGAAGAAGGCACTGCCAAGGTACAGCAGCAGTCTGTCTGGCAAATCTTAGAAAGACTGCAAGATGCGGCGGAAGAAAGAATGTACCGAGTGTTGAAGAAGTAATTATATTTTCAAATTTATTTGTATATACAGTAGAATCGTAATTATGATTATGTTAATAATTATATTAATCGAATTCATGCTCTTAAAATCTAGCATCACAAATCCCTTATTTAAGAAATTTTATTCACATAGCTTGCAAAATTTACATGCAAATTGCCTCCCGTCTTTAATGTTCAGTAATTAAATCAAATATAATGTTTTAATTTCCCTATCACAAAAAAAAAGATAAATTGAAAATAGGGAAATAAAACATGTTATGTTTTCATCTAAAAAAAGACAATGTACAAGAAATACAAAGCTTGTGATAAAAAATTTGAACTTACATAATTCCAAAATAATATTATAATATATTTTGTTTTCGGAAGTTACTCATGAATAATATAATCTTTAATTAGTCCTATGCATTTTGATCCAAAATAATGTATAAAAATAGGGAATTCAATCAACTTATGTACTCAAAAAAGTGCCATTATATTAAAGTATGTATTTTATTGATTTTAGGTTACAGCAGTTTCAGCTGGACGCAGTGCACGTCGGCAAATATACAGATTGCCAGGCGGAGCTGAAAGAGTCGTTAATACTCGATGCTCTACCGTTGTTCAAGACGTCATTCATGATCTTTGTGAATTGGTATGTTTGTAATAAATAATAAAAAATATTATTTATGTTAATGTTATAATATGTATTTTAGATTGGGGTTACCAACGAAGCTGAACAAGCTGAATTTTCACTATATTGCATCGTCCAAGGTGACGCATTTACTATGCCTTTGGCTGCTGATGAATATATTCTAGATGTCACTACGGAACTACAAAAAGCCGCTCAACCATTCTATCTTATATTCTGCAGAAGTGTTTGGTATCATCCCTTGAGGCATGATGCCAGTCCATTATACACCGAAGTGAGTATAGTAAAAAACCTATTTGGATTGAATAAATAAAATTATTTTGATCGGCAATCGGCCCCTTCTGAAAATATTATTAACATGATTGTTTTTCTTAGGTGTTGTTTAATCAAGTGGCTCCCGATTATCTAGAAGGTTTACTTTTGGAACTACCAGGCGGTGGTCGTCCATCAGCTGGAGCTTTGAGGGACGTAGCTCTCGTAGCTGCCCTTCTTCACAGAGCTGCCGATTTATCACATCCACCACATTTGAAAGAGGTTAGTATTTATATCCATGCGTTACCAAACACTATGCCATTTTCCAATATTAAGTTGATGATACAGATCCATAGCTTATGGAACTAAAACATGAATTAATTATTTCAGATCAAATTCTTACTACCCAAACCAATACTTGGTCTACGAGAGATAAGACCTACAAGATGGGCGTCTCTTGTGCAAGCCGATTGGGCCGCGGCTCAACCTCTCAGCACACATCAAGCTAAAGCACAGGTAATTGTTTTTGTATAAGTTATGGTTGTACTTGACAGTACCAAACTGTATTATTGTTATGTAACATGTTATATTCTTTGCGTATGTCAGTGCAGAGTGAATATTTAATGTGGGAAAATTGACTGAGTAGCATTTGAATTGAATACGCAATTACCGAGTTGTTCCTTCTGAAAAAGTGAAAACAATGACTTGGAAAGCACTTATATGTATTTTCTATGCATATGCCCTTTATTAAATGTGTATAATCTCCCACTTATTGTCTTGTTGAGTGACTCAACTATCAATGTAATTATTCACTCACACTGTTACACGGAATATTTATGTCTCAATCTGTTTTCACCATTAAGATTAAGTCATATCAAATATTTTTTAACTTAATTATTTACTTTGAAGTGTAAAAAATTCAATGCAATATCATTTTTTTTTTTATCGAAATAGTGTGAATAATCATAATCATCAGTTCATCAAATAAATAATCCATTGATAATTAATTTGACATGAAACTTTATTTCTCCCCTTTTATACTAACTAGATATATTTTTTTCTTGTAGGTTTTAGCTGTTTTGTCACAATGGCCATTATTTGGCAGTTCGTTCTTTGCTGTTAAACGTGTGACTGGAGGAGGATCGAACGGCTCCGCTGAATGGAGAGATCATATCTTGGCACTCAATAGACGCGGAGTACATTTCCTCGACGTTCAAACACATGAAACCATTCAACATTGGCCATTCGCTGAAGTTATCAGTACCCGAAAGGTATGTCACCCCGCTTATCTATGAATACACTATTTTATATCTATTCTTTTCAATACAGGTACGTTCTGAAGACGGCTCCTTATTCTTGGATATGAAATGCGGCTCTTTATTGCAGCAGAGAGTGACTAGATTACAGACGGAACAAGCTCACGAAGTTTCCCGGCTTGTCCGCCAATACATCACCTTGCAACAAGCCGGTGCCAATAATATCAATTCGGACTGAGTGTGCGTGCGTGTACATTATTTTAATTATTCATAACTATATTTAGTATTAATGTGAAAAGATTACCCCACAGTATATTATACGAGTCTTTGCTTTGTATTTCATAGGAAGAGGATTTATTAGCCATTCCAATATTTTATTATTAATACATTCCAATGCAGCGCTTCTTTGTTATATGAATGATAAAATTTATATTGTTGAATAATGAATTAAACAGAAGAGATAGCATTTATCATAAACAACATAGGTTATATGCCAGATTTTCAATTTTTAGGAATAGTAATTTAAAACATTATTGTGCATATTCTTTTTACCATATTGTATAATGCTCAAAAGATTATTGTTTTCATAGATTTGTCACAATATATTTTATTCAATTACACAATGTAAATAATTCTCCAAAAATAAAATAATCAAATTCATGTAAAAAAGTCAATTCTTGTGTGTATTTAAGTTATTGAATATATTGTTGTAATAATAAGGGGCAAGTATATTATTTTATGCAATCAATCAAAGAATTGTATTTCTTATTTAATAATAATATTTTTTCTTTTTGATTTTATTCAAATTTATTATTTGACCGACTTTGTAATCAATTACATTCCATATTATTTTATTATATGTTGTAAGCTATGGTAAATAAATAAAATGAGATTATATTGTTTTTGGTTTATATTTTAGGGTAAAAAGAGAAGTATAAAATATGTAGTTTGTTCACAAATTTAACCACCAGTCGGACTGTGTCTTGGAGTTCTCGTTGAAGTTGTTTTATTGAGTCTGTCATTCCATTGTTTAGCTGTGTATTGAACATAACCCGGATCTATGGGACTGCTTGGACCTCCGTTGTAATTGATATTTTCAAAATCTTCTTTGATCGGAGGCATTGGTAGCAAACTTGATCCGGTTGGTACTTCTTCCGGTTCCACTTGTGCTGCAGCTTCTCGTTTATTCGATTTCCCTTTCTGCTGAAGACCAAAATACTCGGCTATCTGTTGAAGGGTTAACGGTTTTGATTTTAATGTACTCGATTTGCTTTTTAGTGAATCGGTTTGTGATTCTGCTTGTTTATTTTCTATATTGTAAAGAGTGAGATTGTCATAAATACCGTACCCTTTGTTTGGTGCTTTTTCATTCAGCTTTGCAAATATTGGTGTTTGAAGCTCGGGTAAATAATCCTCTCTGACAGGAAATCGGGGAAGATTTTCTGATTCAAACCTCTCCCAATTCTTATCGTGTTTCCCATAAGATGTAGATGAAAACATGTACTTTTTCTTATCTTCAAATCTATCATCGTATTCTCTTGGATATATTTGTGAAGTCCTTCGATCGAATTCTTCATCATCTTTATATTTCTGTTCGAGTTGATGTTTTAACATATTTCTTTCCTCTAACAGTTTCAAATAAGCTACATTTTTCTCCATTTCCTCTTCATATTTCTTAAATTTTTCATTTATATCGTCAGGTTGACTCGAATACTGCTTACTCTCCCGAGCGATCGGAGTCATCTTTTCAAATATTTCTCTATCTCGAGCACCATTTCTAACAGATCCATATTTAGTGATTTCCAATGAGTCAAATTTACTATCAGATACATTTTCATTATTAATATCCGATTGTGGTGAGTTAAACTTGTCAACTTCATCTGTGCCGCGTATTAATTTGGCACCGCCAGATTTAAATTCCACAGCTGGAAGTTCACTTTCTTTCATTATGAGATCCTTTTTATCCAGCTTCTTTTCAGGTTTCTTATCGCTCTTCTTAAATTTATCTGGAAAGAATTTTGGTCGAAGGGACCCAGAGTTGGTTTCATTTTTATCAGGTTTGGTTTCTCTTTTTTCAACTCTCGGTAATGTTGGGTATCCGAATTTTTCTGTGTCTGTTTGTGAATGTTTACTCGTACTGATACGCCTCGGACCTCCCAAATCAATCAAGAATAAAGCGGCTGTGACTAATGATAAAACACCCAACACCGCAGCATTATCTATCAATCCGTCAGGCAGAGAATCAAGTGCAGCCAATTCCAACCCGCCTATAAATATGTTTTCAATAAAAAATACAATTCATAAAAATAATATCCATTATTTACCTAAAATAATAAAGAACAAGGCTCCAAAACCAAGTAGTATTCCTTCAAGAATCCTGCGGCCTCTTGGAATTTCTCTAAATATTTTTCCAAACAATAGTGCAATGGTGATGATGACATAGCCTGTAAAAAGATGTTTTAACAATGTCACATTCATGTTTCAAAGTGGATTTAGTTATGACTTGCCAGCTAATTGTGGAACAATGGCCCCATTATAGTTGTTAAGAAATTACATAAGGCTACCTTAGGTGGACGCAACAACAAATTTATTTTAAGTAAAATATATATTAATACAACATAATATTTATAATTCAGCATTATTTGGCAATGGCATTTTTAAATCTTCCAATTGATATTCAAATTTAAGAAATAAAAAGAAAAGTTAGTAGATTTTTATATAGAATCATATATTTTATATAGAACTTGTATTTATTAACAATTCACTGGTCTCCTACTACATATTTCAATATAATTATAAATGTTAGTTATTTTTTACTGTATCATCCTTTGATTTTAAACTAAAATTTATTAAAACTATACTTTAAAGTAAATATTGAAGCTAAACTACATTTCTAATGGGGTTTCTTATCAGCAAATTTTATCAATGTATGCCACAGACTAATGTACATAACATTACATTATTTTTCCACCACAACAATTTTACTTAATTTATATTATTGAAAACTTTTCTAACACATACACTTTTATGATGCAAACAACTTAAAAATGACTCAGTGTAACGAGCCATAATTGTAGTGTTTTTAGTGGATGCATTACTTAACAATGTTTTCATTATTATTTTTATTAATCTTACCTCCATAAATGGCATCACCGAATGAAGCTCCAATGGAATCCCAGGTAATATTCCTCAAAAGGGACCATTCCCTTGATATCTTTTGCAAATAAAGACTCAATCTTACAGATTCATCATCGGTGACTCGTTTGCATACTAAACAAGCTATGGCAATCAACTAGAAAAAATCATATTTGAATCTATTTGTATGAGGAAAAATATTCTAATGAGAATTTTATTAATAAAAAATAAACACACCACTTCCAAAACTTTCACAGCAACCCATTTATCGCACACAACCATCTTGATTATCTATTTTGGTTTAAATCCACAATCAAGGAGACATGTTTCCACGACGAAGACTTGAGGAAAACTGAACGAGTCAACTGCAAGTATTGTCCACCGCAGTTATTACAATACACCGTCTATACTCAAAGAATACGAAAGAATAATATTTAAAATTAATAATTGTAAAACAATTATTAATAATTTGTTTTAATAAAAAAATGTCATAAACAATACATTTTAATTTAAACAAAATTAATATATTTTGAATATTATTACAAAGGTTGTGCAATTTCAATATCGCGTGTTGCTTCTATTGTCTGAGACGAATGTCCATTTATTAGACGTGGTTTTTTTTACTTCTTTTGATTCAGCCATTGTAAAATAAAACACTTAAATCACACATGTTCACGGTCTTTTACGCAAATAAAAATCCAAATGCAATTTGAGGACACGATACAATAAGCATATCAGTGGGTATTCATACGAAAAGCTTATTTTTAGTTGAAAACTATTAAAAATTCCATTTTTGAATGTGTTATGTATGTAGGTATAAAAACTTTTTTAAATTTTATTTTTATTCAAGTTATCAAAATGCTAAATAAAGTAACGATAAAAAAATCATATGAAACTATAACGAAAAACTATATATCCTATTGTATTCTAAAACTTTTAAAACTTTCGATGAAGATGACATTTTCCATTTTTGAATATGACGTTTCGAATTTTAAAATATCAGGCATAAAGCATAAAAACATTTCACTTAAAGCGTCTAATAAGCTGTTTAAATTTTTTTACTTTATTAATTTCATATAATCCATTGTAAAACCCGCATTATATAATTTTCGTGTAAAACTAAATTGTTTTTATTATTTCAATGACGTTTAAAAAATGATAACCCGCCAAAATTTGCGAAATTTTAATCTTACCATAGACGGAGTAGATGATACACATATTCGCAAAATAACAATTAATAACACATATAAAAATATTTATTTAATTTTTGTGATAGTGGAAATTGTACTATTTTACTACGTCATGTATTTATGCAGGGAGTACTACGCGCGTACTATGATACTACGATAGTGAGAGTAGTTGTAGTAGTAGTAGTAGTAGTGGGTGTGCACTTGTGGCGCGATCAGATGATAGTGCAGGGGTCGCGCACGGAGAAAGTGATTTATCTATGCAATCAATCATATTAAAAAAATATATTTAAAAAAAAATCTTTAAATAACAGTAATTGTATAATATTAATACTGCATTAAATGCAATTGATTTTTTGCTGGTGTTTTTTTTTTAATTTAAATAATTTGTATATAATTTTTCTTGTGAAAATGCTTCTGTTTAGATTCCAGTGGTGTTTTGATTGTTTGTATGGTTTTGGGGGATTTTTGGTGATTTATGATTGTCAAGGTCATGTATTGTGTAACAGGTGCATAACTAGATCAAAGGTTGACTATCTCTGAGGGACAAAAAACCGTTATTTTAAGCGGAAAAAAGTGCAAGGCACATCACTCTCCCGCGGGCGCTCTTCTAGAACAGTCTTCAGTCAGCAGACAGCATCATGAGCAGGGTGAGTCAGACACTGCGGCACTGGACAGGTCAGGATGTACCAGGATATTATGATCATCATGATCATGTTGCAGGTGGACATGGTCGCCGAGGAGCAGGCCATCAAGAACAGGGGCTACTGTGTGACTATACACAAGAGCCAGATATACATCAGGAAGATGCTGGAGGGCGGAGTCTGCTACGAGGATGATGGACACAACAAGGAGGTGAGGATCACCATCATGGCCGCGTTCACCGCCTTGCCCGCCTTAACCGCTTTAGCCGCCTTGGGCTTGATGATTAATCCCTGCACATCGGCGTCCCTGCAAGCCCCGCCCATCATCACACACACCCACACAACACACAGACACCCTGCACACATCCTCAACTACAATTCAACCGTTATTTTTCAATATTTTCAGCAGCGTTCTCTTGTGCGTTGGGTTGAAGGAAAATTCTTAATTATGATGTTTCAGGTGTTCATAGGCCGCTTGCCGCCCAGTGCCGGCCTGCTGAAGATCTTCGAGGTGGCCAGCATGGTTGAGGAGCCGCTGCTAGTGAGATATGTAGTCGACTCGGCTAGAAATAATAAAGGGTATATACTATTTATCTATTACCCTTTCTAAGGATAACGAGCTCATCCGCCATTCTTGTAATTTTCTCGGTGATATTTCAGTATTGTAATGCCTTCCGATTATTCTGCTTTCAGATTTGCCTTTGCCAAGTATTGCAGCAAGCGAGCAGCATCAGCCACCATCAAGCAGCTCGAGGGTTACGAGATCCAGAAGGGCTGGCAATTGGGTAAAATACATTGTATGCAAATTCATAGTTTTAAGTCGTTCGATCCCATCGCGAAATTGCCAATAATTATTAAAATTAGATGACAATTTCAATACAGTTTCGGTTTTTTTAAATTTAAATATCTGAGGGGCGAATTCAACTAGGTGTTGTAATTTATTAAAATAAATTAGCAGTAACAATAGTAACAATATTTGCCCTATAATTCTAAATTCATAACTATAAAACAATCAGTACTTTGCAACTCAATTTTGGCATTTAATGGATGTTTCTTTTACAATCTAATTTAATAAATCACACAAAATATTATCAAAATAAAAAAAAAACGATTTGTAGCTTGTTAGAACTATACAATCGATAATATAATAGTTTCCCAGATCACCACACAGTCACACTAAATATAACAAATTGACAATTGTCAACTAATTAAAGAGCTTGGTGGAAAACCAAAAAATGTCATAAAAAATAGCTGATACACCTTTCAATAGAAGATGTTGTGACATCTGCTGTTTTTCCACCAAGGTCTTCAATTATAGGTGATAATTAATGATTTTAGCTTAGAATACATTTAATATTTAAAGCCCCCCATTTTAATGTACGAATATTAACTAAGCAAATATTAATCTAATATTCATACTTTTCAACAAAACTGATTGTGAATTGGAGACATTTTCTTGATTAAATTTATTATTTAATTAAAAAATATTAATATTACTTTTATGACAATATTTAAAAAAAAAGCGCCCAGAATCAAACTGTCCCAAATACAATCTTAATTTCTATTTTGAATATTCTTAATAATAGATTCTCCTCAATTGAATTTTCGTTTATTTTGAAATTGTAAAATTAGGATTACAAATAAGAAGCACGTTTTTCTGCTTTTACTCGATTTTATTATTAATGGACTTGGAAGCTTTTGATCCTGAGTGTTTGATTTAAGATAACATCAAGACGGAATTTCGAATTTTTTAAATGCCTATTTAGGATTTAAAATCAATACTGACCTTGAGAAAACGCATCATCTGTTATGCATGTACTATCAATTATTTGAATAAAAAAACAGTCGTTCTGTGTAAAACTGCCAAATTAAAAAAAAATCAAATATGACAGCAGTTTGAATGGAGTAATTGGGGATGGGGGTAGATTTTCAAATATCCTTTGTATTAATTTTAAACTAAACTGTTTCCAGGTGCCTCCTTTGCTATAAACTTCTGCAGGGTGTATGTGAGCAACTTGCCCAAGCTCAGTACTCCAATCATCGTAGCTAAAGCAGTATTTGAATGTGGCGAATATACACACGTGAGTATTTCTTTTATATATTAGATTCATAGTGGAATGAGAAATGCGGACAATTTCCATCGGGATCAATAGAGGAATTATTTAAAAATTCATAGATGTAAACATTAGATATCCCATTGCATATATTATAAATAATTCGGGCAATTTCGCGAAAAGCCGTATTGTTGCACTCTTCTCTCCTATGTGTCTCTCTCACTCAACATGTTTCTAGTGACCCCTGAGAGTGGTTTAGACAATACTTAGATGGTGGCCCTCGTGCATTTATAATTATTAAAACGCAATCATATTTGAAACATGTTAAAGAAGTAGTGTTTGGTAAAAAGTGAGGCTAGATGTATTTGAGTGTATGTTTGAGTCCATATGACATGTAGTAACAATGCATTTACCCATTTACTGTGAAATATAACTGAAGATATGAAGAGAGATGTTTGCAGTATAATGTTTGCCAGGTAACTCATGTTTTTGGCCACTTGATCCACTTGAACTAAACACGCATTTAGCCACTCATGTGATATATATTTATATCTATGGGATAGGTATAACGAGCACAAACATATTATAGAGCATTTTTCAATAATTTGTTTAATATTGTTTTTAGAGTAAATAAAGAAAATCAATAAAAAAATACACATATCACTAATGACCATAGTTGGTAATGCTAAAAATTAATCATTTTATCTTTATGTTTCCATTTTACGAATCGCAATAAGTTAGTTCCCCTCTACGCATGTTTTAAGTTTAATATTTACTCTATAAACATAGAAACAAAGCGTTTTTTTATTTTTTGATTGTTTGTTTATTATTAATTAATTTCTTTAAGTTAATCAGCTAAAATTATTACATATTTGAAATTACATTTTTTTGTTTTGAAAAAAAAAATAGTCAACAAATACCAATAATGATTTTGTAAAATTCACATAGTTTCCTCTGCATGAATCGTTTCCTCTACTAATTATTAAAAAAAATCATATTTTAATTTATTGTTAAACAAATATATTACTTCCACCTAGTGATGTTTAGAGAAAGCTTTATCTAAAGGGTGAAAGTTAAAAGCTTTCTTTTTCAACTCTTTTTATAAATACATTTATTTATGAAATGCATCATGTCAATGTTATGCATTAATTAAAAAAAGATGATATTAAAATAAATATATTATTGAAATAAAAATGTATAAAGTAGTATACATATTGTGTTTTAACAATCATGCTTTGTACTTGACTGGCTGTGACATAATAATTTGATTTTTACCTTGGGCTTGTATTATTTTAGAATACAAACGGAAACATGGTGCCGTGAGAATCGCATAATATTGTCACCGCCATAAATACATTAACAGCCTATTCATAAAGCGATTAAAAAATATTTATTTTTGTAAACAAAATTTACATGTAGACACTTTTTGATCTCTAGAGATGCCAAAACTGAAATAGGATCATCGCGCTGCATTGGGTTTGCTAACTTTGAAAATTCTTATGGGAATACTGTACACCTTATATTATGTAAAGCCATTTGATAAATTTTATTTGTCCCCTTATTTTTAAAAAAACAATATATCCCTCTTGCTTAAGAATATAAAATGAAAACTAACAAATCTTTAACAAAATATATAGTCTATTAATTGCAACTGGGTTATTATTAATAAATTAAGATAATAATAGCTCTCTAGGCTTACTCTGATTTCCTCGATTTTCATATAAATGCAGCAGCTACAAATAAATGCACGATTAATATTTTAATGGACACAATGTGATTAAAACAACACAATAATAAAGTGAATCAGTAATGGGAAATGGGGCAGATTGATGCATTAACTGTAAATTAATTATATGTTAATATATAAAAAAATATTTTCAATCCGACATTAAGCAAAATGTGTTCATTTTATAATGCCAAGGCTAAAAGTTTACGATTTATCATAGAAATAATATAGTAGTAATATCAATGTACCTACTTACATTTATTTACCTATATTTATACACATTTTTTTTAATAATGCGACTTTGGAAATGTTTCACACATAATTCGTAACAGGTGGACGCGCTTTTTAAAATTTCATTGCAATATTTGATTTAAATTTAAATATATTTATAATGTAGTCATAAAGATACATATTCAGTTTATTATCATTTAAATTATTTATTGATTGAAAAAAATATTTTTCATAGTCTTTGTGCATTCGCGGCGGCGTGAGTGCATTTCGATTATAAAGTTAAACTACATTATATTATAATCGACCATTTAAAATATGATAGTTTCCCAGGTTATACATACACAGAGTGTGTTTTTAAAACTTGTTAATTTTTAATAATTGAAATGATTGGTATTATTGTGACGTCACATCTTGATGTATTAAAGTTATGAAGGTAGTGGTATTGGTAATTGAATAGGGTGAAGCGGGACTAAGTTGGTGCCGAGACTAAATGCATTAGGCCCAATGTCGTCTGGTTGGCCAAAAATTAATTCTGAGACCTAAAGGAACTCCTTCTCTTGTTCAGGAAATTATATTGCAATATCAACACTATCCTCGAGAGAGACGGTGGATACTTTGTAATTGATGATGTAATGTGCAAATGAGATTATATTATTAAGTGTGTCGTGTATTTCAGATGTTTCTGAAGTGTTCTGAAGACTATCAATCTGTATTGATCGAGTATGATTCTCACATCCTTGC
The DNA here is from genome assembly GCA_022606485.1 of Agraylea sexmaculata. Taxonomy (NCBI): domain Eukaryota; kingdom Metazoa; phylum Arthropoda; class Insecta; order Trichoptera; family Hydroptilidae; genus Agraylea; species Agraylea sexmaculata. Next base: position 24,874 of record JAGTTH010000481.1, read on the forward strand.
TGCAACAGCCAAGAAGAAGCTGACTAATGTGCTGCCCATGTTTTTTGGAAACCACCCCCGTGTCGACTGGAGCAACCCCATCTTTAATCACGATCTTCGCAAGGTGAGTTATTATTTTGTCAAAATTATAATTGTCTAAGGTGTGTGTATGTTATATGTACATATCCCTGACCCATAAGTGTTACCGGATAGAAGAATAATATTTTATATAATTATTTTACTACAGTTAATACATATCTAAAATATATAATGAAAACAGTATTTGACCGCCTCAAATTAATGTTTTTCCGATACTATATTATTGTATCCAGTCTTGCAACAAACACGTGCTTCATTTAAATGACTAGAACAAACACTATATTATATGGTAAATTCATTTGTGTTCGAAATTTATGAAGTTCAAAAATATGGTTCATTTTAAAATATTATTTAACTTATTAAATGAGACATTTTACAAATAGTAAAATGGCCTCATTTGACCAGCAACTGATGTAGATTCATCTATTATACATTTCATATCTCTGCCAATAGAAGGTATTTAATCGTATACTGTTATATTTTATTAATAATATTCAAACGCAGTGAACCATGACAGGCAGTGTTACCATGTGGAAGAATAATATTTTATATAATTATTTTATTACAATTAATACATACATATCTAAAATCTGGAAACGGGTATTTTAATGATAAAAGTATTAAATTAATTCCAATATAATATTAGAGATATTTCATAATAAATGGCAATTCTCAAAAAACAGTATTTATTGGAAGACTCGCTTTTTAAATATTATGATGATGTTGTCATCACATGAAAACCGTAATACATTATTTTATTTATAATTTACTTTGAAAATTCAAACTTCTAATAGAAAAATAAACTACTTTAAACGGAAAAATAGAACCTTCTTATTGAAAAGCCAAACAGAACATAAAAAACATTGAACATTTCAATTAAAATTACCCTAGTTATATTATAATATAATTAATTATACATGAAATCGCAAACTTTTGAGGGTTCACATATTATATTAAGATTAGATTTCGCAGAAGCAATCAAAACTTCGATTGGATCGGCTGAAAATAATTTTTATTCATATTTACTTAGGTACATATTTTTTACAAGGCGTTCATTGCATCATGTGTGGCTTTAAAGAAACATAAGACTTTATGACGTTTTTAACAAAACAATGAATGACACTCTATTCTGTGTCAATATGTTTGTTATATTGAAAACAGTTTTTAGACAATTAAATAAGAGATAATAAAGTGCTACAATATTTTACTACCAAAACACTTATTATAGGATATATGGTAATTTTATTTCCAATGGGTTAACTAAAGAAATATGCATTTTAGTTTTTGAATCGTGTCACTGTTCTATTATTGAAAATATTGGTTGGCTTGATTTGGTTTTGTGGTTTGGCAATAATGTTTGATTACCAAAGCGATTGGCAATTAATATGGGTTGTATGCAATTTTCACATGTAAAAGCACAATGAAACGAAATTTTCAATAGTTACTTTTATATATTTTTTATTATGGTAATTGCTTTTTTATCGGATAGATGTATTTTTTGCAATTCGCTTACAATTTAAAAAATATATTAATTTTTAATATGAAACCAATGAGCTTACAAAAGTTTTGTATGACTTGCTACTTTTACCGCTCGTACTGTTTATCTGTCACTTGTCGATCATTCTAATAACATTACACTGTCATTCACTTAATATGATAAAGTGCGTTATTAAAAGTTGATTGATATATTCAACGTCAAATAATATGTCACTATATAAACAATTTACATGATCATGAGGATGTTTTTATAAGAAAAATCTTGTTACTCTCGAGTATCGGATTTCAGGGACTATAATGTTGCAGGTGGCCACAGCCCGGGTATATTTATTTATTTACACAAATACATAAATTACAACCATCATATCCTTATAGATAATCTAATGCGTTTACAAAAATAGAAAAATAAGATGAAGAATATAAAAAACAACAAACAAATATATTTAAAAAAAAACTATTGACTCATAGAGGAATTTTCCTACCGCAAACGGGTGTGATTAGTGATTTATTTTTTGGGTATAATTAAATTTCGACATTTGGGCTAGAAAAATAGTTAATAGTAAAACAATAAAGAAGATGGGTAATATATAACTATATATATATATTATATATATATAGAAGATATATATATATATATATATATATATATATAACTATATATATATATATATATATATAGCAGTTATAATTATATATATATATATATATATATATAATATATATATATATATATATATATATATATATATAAATAAATAATTTTGGTACAAACTACAAGTTTGCAAAAACGGCCCAGATTGATTGGCCCAGAAGTATATGTATATTATGCGCATGTAGACACTTCTATAGATATAAGGAATAGTCACTGTTTTCATACATTTAATTCAAAGTAGTCCCACAGAATTATTATTAATGTGTATGGGACTACTAACAGTTATATAAATAATGATAATTATACGTGATTGATATTTTAAAATACCTGCATTTATTGTTATATTGCTATGACCTAGAAAATAATCATTAGTTATAAGACCAATGAATAATTGATATTAAAATTATATATTTATTATTTGAATAAGAATATTATTGGAACAAGCGCAGTTGCATATTTGGATCAGATAAGAATGTGTGGATTTGGCACACGGGAGTGTCTATCGGATATTTCCCTGAACATGGCAGATTTTCAGCGGTTTGTAAAGCCGATTTCTCGCTTTCAGCACCCAGACACATCCACTGTTATAGTCATAGTCATAGTCATAGTCAAACATGCAGCTATTCTCCTATTCACAATACCCATTCAATTCATCCTGTCGTCGCGAGGCTCGTCTGCATCTTTCAAACATTCAATACAACACTTCTTTCCATAATACATTTGACACGGAACATCCTACACAACACATCCGGGAAGCGTATGTATCTCAAATTGGCATTTCCACTATTTTTGCTGACAGTATTGATGTGTTTTTTGGTGCGAAAGAGGCTTTTCAATTTTTACCACACTCAAGTCACTACACTTTTACTCAATGATTTTATTAGAAAAAATTACACCAGTGTGTAGATTTAACGCCAGCTTGGAATTCCTTTAATAATAGTTATAAAATCTCAAAGCTCTGTTAATATCGTGAAGAATTACTCCATGTTTGAGTAAAATTATATTATAAATCCAAATAGACATTTATAAAAATTCGACTGGTTAAGTTGAAAGAAAAATGATTTTTTTAAACATTACTTGTTTATATAGATGTGTATGTTCCGAGGGGCTTATTGGGCCATATTCAATATAATAGTGTAATGAGAGTGTGGGCGTGCGCTGCGTATGCATGCGCACCAATACTAACAAGCTCTAGTCTATTCGTACACACACTATGTATTATATTGATTACGGCCCTTTGAGAAGATTTTTAGACACAACTATGTGTTAATTAATTGTCTGTCGGTGATCTTAATTACTAGTTACACAGGCCATCAACTTAATAATCAGTATTTACCTTACAATACAGGAAATCAGAGTAAACCTGAATCTAAACGATCGATCGGGATTTTATTAATATTATTTCCGATCTCTCAAGTCGTAATAACCGATCAAATACATTTTTTTTTATTTGAGCGAGATTTGAACCCATGACCACAGTATTTGTAGCAGTAACTTTATCCCCTGAGCTATTAATTATGTTGGTTAAAATATAAATTAATCAAAAACCAGTGGAACTTAATTGTTTCAATTTACGTAAATTTCCACGAATGTGAATATTGAAAAGCTATTGATTTGTTCCAATCGAATTCTCTAAATGAGTAATTTCGACAGCTTAACATATGACAAATGGTTTTAACTGAAACGGTATATTGTGGTTAAGTATGTTTTATATTATTAATATTCAAATATTTAAAATTATATTAAATTCAGTTTTTTGATATTTCGATGTCATCATTCTTTTGGACAATTAATTGGACGAACTTATATTTCTCAATCGATTGGAAATACTCCATTTCTCATTCAAGAGTCTTCAAGATGACGATCCTTCAATATCCTACTTTTTCCACCCTCGGTTATTCAAACAGTAAAATAATTTAAAAAATATTTAGTTCGTAATAAAATATATTATTTGTTATTCGATTGCAGTATTTGCTAAGTAGGAATGGTTTTATGTGAATTTCCACACCGATATCGAATTTTTATTATATGGGAAATGCGAACATTTCCTCTCAAACATACATATTTATGCGACGATATCGTTGCTTCTATTTTTATAAATGTACTTATATTAATTTTTATTTTAAAACGTCTGTGCTTATTTATGATATCAATTTGCAATAAATAATTAATTTTAACAAACACATAATCATTTCTTTTGGTTAAAAAACATTAATTTACAAATTTGCTTTTATGTGATTTTGTCGTACGAATTAGTAAATACAATAAAATATGTAGAGTATTTAGGTTAAAAGTAGGGTTATGTCAATTTTTCATCAATTAAATATTATGATATTGGGATTGTTTACATGAATTAAATTTTTATTTCCAAATACAAACGGTTGATAAATAAGCCAGTTAAAATGTGGCAATTTAAAGTAAAATTTATCATTCAAAATTAATAAAAGAATTTTATTAATAACAAAACATTGATCTCTACTTTTTTATGGACAGAGCTCGGCTAAGTGAGTGCACTGAAGTGCCTTGGAGAATTTATGTAAATACAATGATTTAATTTACCAATTTAATAAATATAGCAGAGCTGTGGCTATGGATTATTTTAATAGTAATGACTTTTAATAGCAGTTATTATAATGACTATTTATAAAAGGCTTTGATTGAAACAAACACAATTTGTAATGGAGGCTCAAAGACCTCGTCGCTAACTGTGGGAACAATATAAACGACCTTCCTCACAATGACTCTCGCACTTATGCTAACACATTATATAAATCACCTGTAGTTTATTTATTTATAAATAAAGCAGGAAATAATTTTTAAAAATTCCTAAATGTAAAAAAAAGACAATATATATGAACTTGAAATCCCAATTCTACTATTTAATTATATTTATACTATAATTGTTGAACGTATGTGTATGTTGTATGTCTGTACCATCAGTGTTACCAGATGAAAGAATAATATTTTATATGATTATTTTACTACAATTAATACATATCTAAAATATATAATAATATCAGTATTAGACCGCCTCATATTCATGTTTTCCCGATACTATATTATTGTATCCAGTCTTACAACAAACACGTGCTTCATTTAAATGATTCTGACTGGAACAAACACTATATTATATGGGAAATTTATTTTAAAACATCATTTAAATTATTAAATGAGACTTTTTAGCAATAGTAAAATAGTCCTTTTCGACCAGCGACTATTGTAGATTCAACTTTCATCTATTACACATTTCATGTCTCTGTCAAAATAATATTCAAACGGAGTGACGCATGGCTGGCGGTGTTACCAGATGGGAAAATAATATTTTATTACAATTAATACATATATAAAATCTGGAAACGGGTATTTTAATAATAATAATATTAAATTAATTTCAAAATAATATAAAAGATATTTAATAATGCACAATAAAAGACAAATCTCAAAAAACTGTATTAATCGGGAGACTCGCTTTTTAAATATTGTGATGAGTGTTGTCATCGTGTGAAAACCGTATTTAATTATTTTATTAATAATTTTAATAAAAAAAATCAAACTTCTTTCGACAGAAAAAACAAACAACTTATTATCTTCGTATTAAAAACAAATCAGAGCATTTAAAATATTAAATAATTAAAAAAAAACATTTAGATGTATTTAATTTTATAATGCATAATAATTCCACATTTATTTATACTTCATTTTTTAAATTAAAAATTTCTTCTAGTTGATAAAAAAAAACACTTTAAGGCAAAAATGAAATCAAAACTCAAATATAACCGTCCTATTAAAAAAAACAAGCAGAATATAAAAAAAACATTAACAAATTGAAAATTTCAATTAAAATTACCCTTGTACTTATATAATAGCAGAGGCATCTGTTCATAATGCAACAGTATCACGTTTGTTCTGCGGTACTTTATGAAATATTGTGTTTGTATTTCTAAAACAGATATGTAATTTCCTCACAAAGTACAAAACATATTTTAACCACGTATTGAGAATTGCATTTTTGGATAAAGCATTTTTCTACTATTCGATTCCATGCGCATACAAACATTGAGTGCAACTCCAATAGATAAAGCAATATTAACACTTGACCCAAAAAAAAAATAAAAACATTATAACGTGGTATTATGGGCTGTTATATTAAATAAAAGATATAACGAGATTTAATGTTATATTAAATAAAAGTTGTTGAGGGAATGGACACGAGAGACGTGTGTACTGTGTGAAGCGTCGAATGGAACAGGGCGACTGTTGGTGCGTGCCGCCGAGTGCATACGTGTGTATATGTGAGTATAAGTGAGTGTGATGTTACATGCGTCCCCCAAAAGTGGAGCAAGGGTTTGAAGAACCCGTGAAACTTTTACGACTCTATACAATGATATGTGTGATGTCTCAAGTGTCCAGTTGATTCTATACAATAATATGTATGAGCTTCATCATTCTGCGTCAGCGAATCGCACTTTTTTGCTGACTCTCCCAGATCTAGTTACGTAGTCGTCGGATGAGTCAGGTGCTGATGAGTGTTTAAGATTGTTGCTGCCTTTGCCTGACCTAGTTGGGCTGTCTGCTGACTCGTCAGTTAAGAAGAATGCTGGTTTCAGTCTGTCTGTGTTCACAATTATTTGTGTCCCACTTACTTCAATTTTGAGGTTGTTATTTTTTCTTTCAATGACTTTGTGGGGTCCTGTATAAGGCTGGACCAGTGGTTTCTTAACTGCTCTTCTGAGAAAGACGTGCTCACAGTTGTCTAACTCATCCGGCTTGTAGAGTTTTTTTCTGGTGTTATTTCTGGACAACTTGGGTCTTAAAGTTGACATTGCCCTGATGAGATCTTTGGTTGATTCGTTTGATGTTTTTTTGGATGTTTGAGGTGAAATTACGTCACCTGGTAATCGAAGTGAGATGCCAAATGCTCTTTGTGCGGCGGAATATTCATCGCCGTCCTTAACCGCGTTCCGGATGCCCAGGAGTGCGATTGGTAGTGCATCTATCCAGTTAGTACTGCCTTTGAGTTGGGCCATTAGACTAGTTTTGATAGTTCTATGCAGTCTTTCAACCTTACCGTTAGCTTTTGGGTTATAAGCAACAGTTCGGTTGTGATCAATGCCAAGAAGTTGACAGTACTTGTTGAATACCTCTGATTCGAATTGTCTTCCTTGATCGCTAGTGATGGTGATAGATGAACCGTACCTAGCGATCCAGTGATTCAGCAGTGTTTTGATTACCGTGTCAGCTGTGATGTTTTGTGCTAGGATGGCTTCGAACCAGGATGTTGCTCT
>JAGTTH010000484.1:0-34361 GCA_022606485.1 Agraylea sexmaculata
GTAACTATATACTTGCAGTCACACCATGACCTCTACTACTACTATATTTTATGTTAACATGGATCATAAAATATAAGCACTTATGTCTCTAATCACCCCAAATTAATAATATAAATATATACAGTACGTAAAACTTGTAGAATTCTTATTAGTTGTCGTGAAATGATCGTTCAATTGTCTTTTTCCATATTTAAATATGCGACGCCGCGCCGTTCATTTGTTATTTTTGTAATTCATTTGAATTAAAACGATTTTTATATATAAGGATATAGTGATACTATTAGTCATATTTTGAGTTAGGGATGCATTTGTATATGTTTTTTTATTACTTTATCCATTGCCAAAATGGACTCAGTCGTATCATCAATATTTCGTTTATTATTACATTTTTATTTAGTTCTGTTAGTTAAAATAGAGGTATTTTTTACAATTGTTTTATATTTAGAAATATAAAAGAAGTCATTGTCTTGTAACCACATTGTAAATTATTCAAATATTTACCATAAATTTATATATTTACATTTTTACATAATACTATGATTAATTTGTTTATATACTTTTCATTTTTGTTTTAAACATTTTTTATTTTATTATTTTTATCTTGTCTGTAAAAAAAACTTTTATGCGACCGTTTTTTATGCGTAGATTTGATTAATCAAAACCAGTTTGTTATCATTTTTCTCTTAAACGTAACAAGATAGAGAGTTGAAGTCAAATAGAATGTTATATATCTTATATATTATATATTTTTATAACAAAATCATTTTATAAAAATATTATTTTAGCTGATTTCATGTACTAAATTATATATACATAAAAAATCTGTTCTTATATGGATGCAGATGCAAAATGTATTTAATTGATTGTTCACGTTATTATTATCCATATTCTTATTGACTATTTACTCCAGAATTTTTTTATATAAAAAGAATTGTATTTATATAATAAATATTAACTTAAAAACTAGTCGAACTCTTTGTTTATCTAATAAAAGTACCGATTTTAACAAATGAGATGGGAATATTAAATTAAAATATTCCAAGATCATTAGTATGTGTTGATACGTAATAAATAATATAAATACTGTTGAGAACATGTTGTGGTATCGGAAAAGGGCATAGGATGTTGGTCTGTTCAGGAAAGTAGTATTACTAAAGAACTAGCTTTACTAGCGATTATCAACGACTAACTAACTATAATATTGTCTATTATAAAAACTAGTATCTGTATGAACGATTTATTAGCTTTAATAACCACAATTATTACAAGAAATCCACCCAAAACAATATTATCTCGATTGACCACACATTATAAGGTTTATACGTCTTTGGAAACTTAGCCATGAGATAAAGTATATTTTTTTGTTGAAAAATATATCAATATCAGTATGAAAATAATTTATTTATATTTTAATTGATTGATGTTTAATAATAACGTGAACAGGGGGATGTAAGTTGTGAATGATGTAAGGAAAGTGATAAGTGAAACTTTGTTCTTTTCCACAGTTTCCATCCACCACACACGGCGGAATTCCTTAATGATAATAACACATGTTCTCAACATTTAACAAGTATTAATTTACAATTTTAATATTTAAAAACAACCGCACACCGTGTGTATTCAAACCTTTTCCCGCTCGTTGATATCACTGAAAAAATATTAAAATATAATATTATAAAGAAGATCTATGGAGTATTTTGAAATTAAAAGCACATTCAGTAATGGAATACCATATGGCTTACTTTATTTGATAATTGAATTGTTTTATATTTAGGCCTAGTTTTTCCATGCTTAGTAAAATATACTCATAATCCATTACTAAGCTTCATTAAAACTAGTACGCTCTGCTGATTTTAGATTTTTTACTATCCATATGAAAACCCGCCCTCAAACAGTCATTGAATATTAAGTATTAATAATTATATAAATAGAAATAAAAGGTTTTCTTTCATTCTTATAATAAAACGAAAATGTGTGAAATTAAAAAGTTTTATGGCTAAATTCTGAAAGGAAGGAAATTGAATAATATTATTAATTAAATTAATGAAAATAATAATGGTAACCTTCAATAAGTTGTGCGTCCATTTGGCAAGGTTTTGGTTGTTTTTTTTATCGATTTTAATTCTAAATTGAAAAAAAATATATACATAAAGTATATATACCTATTAATACATTATTCAATATTAAAAAACTTAAATACAAGATAATTAAATTATTAAATAAATATCGTGATGACGTGAAAGGGATTATCCAGGCCTCTGTGGCCTTTAAATTTTTTAGTTATATTTAAATTTAGGTTATTTTTAAAATGTATAGAAAAAGGTTATATATATATATATTAAGTAAGTATAACCATGTTTGTGTAGATATGCATTTACTAGGGTAATTTTAATGTTTAGCTTGGTTTTTTATTAGGACGGTAATTACTTGTTTATTTTTTCATTCAGAAAATGTTTATGTAAATTATAAATAAAATAATTTTATACGGTTTTCATATTATGAGACAATGTTTAAAAAGCGAGTTTTGTTTTTTGAAAATTGTCATTTATTATGCATTATTAAATATGTCTAATATTATTTTGAAATTAATTAATATTATTATCATTAAAATACCCGTTTCAAGATTTTAGATATGTATTCAATGTAGTAATACAATTATATGAAATATTATTCCCCCATCTGGTAACACTGCCTGCCATTCGTCACTCCGTTTGAATATTATTTATAAAATATATCGATTTACGATTAAATACCTCCTATTGACAGAGACATGAAATGTTTAATAGATAATAGATGAATTTACCTTAGTTGTCGGTCAAATAGGACCATTTCACTATTTCTTAAAAGTCTCATTTAATAGGTTAAATGATTGAGGTTAATGAACATTTTTTGAGATTCGTACATTTGGAACATAAACAATTTTTTGATATAATAAAGTGTTTGTTCTGATGGATCCGCACAGAGATACAGATATATAACATACACACACCTTAGACAATGTAGATATGCATTTATATTCATTTTCTTCGTTGAATGATTTTATTTTAATTCTTTAAATGTATTCAGTCAAAATATTAATTGTTCTAAAGACACGTATGGCCATGTTTTAAAAGTGTTATTTTTTTTCAGAATGCTAAAATGGTGTAATGTATGATAATGAAGATTGAGATGCTCGATGGAAGACTTGGAGCGTGTCTGGTCTGCTGGATGGGGGTGTCTTCATATAAATAGAGAAGTGCTCTTCACCTTGAACCTCATACAAGGCTCAAGTCATGACGGAGTAACACCATCATCATCTTCATTCACAATAATATAACGTGTACCATTCATAAGTGATCATAAGATTATTATATTTACTCATTGACAATCAATAACCGTGCGCCGCATGACACAATTTATCGATATGAAGTTCACGGTAAGATTTTTTAACACATATTTTGACAATCCTTTAAAAATATCACACAATTTTAAACATTGAATTTATTTGCAATGTTCTTATATCAAAAAGTATGTAACCTAACACAAAATATATTACGTTTTTAAATTGTGTCATTTTTTTATTGGTTTGTTTTTCATAAATATCTGATTTTTTATATATACCCAGTATCATAAATATGATTAAAAATATATAGATTAACTTAAATCGTTTTCTATCTAAAAATATATTTTATAATCAACCATAACCGAGTGTAAATTGAAATCAAATAATATACATAAATATCATATTATATCCTTGATCACTTCTTTACTTAAAATTTATATATATATATATATATATATATATATATATATATATATATATATATATATATATATATATATATACTATATACTATATATATATAATTTATCATCAACCATAACCGAGTATTAATTAAAATCAAATAATATACATAAATATCATATTTTATCCTTGATCACTTCTTTATTGAAAAAAATATATATCTACTATCATAAATATGTTGAAAAAAATTGATCAACTAAAATCGCTAATACCTAAAAAATATATTTTATAATCAACCATAATCTTTTTTTTTTTAATTTAAATCAATTGATATAATAAGTACTGCCTTTAAAACTGTAATGGAAATGCAAAAGTTTTTGACTACTACTACTCTACGCATTTTTTTATCTTGATTATTAGGGCTAGAAATAAAATATTATTAAATTAAAAATATGTAAAGCGAGTATGTTTATTATGCGATCTTGGTCTACTTGTTTAATGTAATATTTGATATGCTTCTTGCACTCTTCGCAAGTACATGGAATAATTTGTATAACTGGATATTGGAATATTTTATAAAAATGGGTCTAAATTAGTGTTTTTGTAATTATACTAATTGGTTATTTATTGAGAGGGAATTAGAAACTCAATCTTACGTATTTATTAGAGATTACTTAAAGGAGAAAGAGACCATCTTCATGATCACTATCGATTTCAAAGCTCACGTTTCTGAACCTCATTAGAGCTTTACAATATAAACGGTTGTTTGTATTAAAACCAAAAGAGCCGACTGTTGAATGATTCAACATTGTTAATATATAATCCTTGTATAATTAACAATGCGTGATTTTTCGCTTATGGAAATAATATTTATTTTATATATAAAAAGTAAAAGTTTGATAGGAAGTACCTGGAGTTACTGGGACTTTCTTGCGACCAGTGGAACCAGGTTCATGAAGTTCATGCCTTGCTCATCATATGACCTTTAATGGTATCCACATATTATATGCGATGACCATTCTATTTTCCCCATCAATAAACCAGTCAAAGCTTTCTATTTTTCCTCCAATCTTATCCTACGATATTATTATGTGAAGGCTCTCCACAATTTACTACCTTCAATTCTAAAACACTTAAAATGCATCTCAATACTGTGGATACTTAACTTTATATTTGATTGGGTCTTGTGACAAAAAATATTACTACAAATTAGTAGTATTACTATTTGGCCCAACGATAATATATCATCCTGATAGAATCCAATCATCGTAATATTTTTACTTTTGCCAACATGTGACAATTGGTCTTTTATTTTATTATGCCTGGTTAATTATTTTATGCCTTCGATTTTTTTTTATTATATTGTATTTATTGCTATATAGTCTTTTATGATAAAAAATCCTATATGTACAAAATACGTATATATTTTTTAATAAGACTTTATGTTTGGATAAAACCAAATTCCAGTTGAATAACTAATTTTATATTAATACTTTGGTACTTGCGTTTCCCAAAACAAGATTTTATTCACACAGTTTGTAAGTCAATAGGAAAGAATTGAGATAATTTATCTATGTAGTTTTTTTACAATATATTTACCCTTTGAAGAGATATATTAAAGTAGAGTACGACAATCCAAATAATTCTATAATTTGAACCAGTGAGTACCTTAATTTTATTTGAGATTCGCTTAAGTATATATTTTTTAAATTTAGTAGTAGTATCTACCATTTATCCAGAATTCACTGTACTTGAAAAATACACATAAATAAAACCAACATTGAATTTAAATACATAATCAATAAATATAACTATTAGCAAAATCAATGCTTCGCGGAAATAAATCTTGGCGCGAAAATTTTTAAGCAAAAATTTATTTCAAAATATGTATGAAGGCTGAATTTTATTATAAATATGCAGATGTCAAGGAATAGCCATTGATAATATAATAATTTAATTTAAATATATACATACTAGAAATGTATTTATCATGTTGATTATACCATCACGCAGTCAAGTGTTAGTTTAATGTCTGATGGAGTGTCACCATTGACATCGCCATGAGAATTCCATCAACAAACTAATACACTACAATAAATCACATCGTCAAGCACTCAATCTTATGAAAACCGCAGTACTTGTTGTATAATGCAAGTTTGTTATTAATGAAAACGCAATGATATTGTCTAGAATGTTGACGTGCGTAGGAGAGGTTCTGATATTTTATAGAAAGTACACTGAAAACACATTCCGCAATTATGAATACGATCACGGAAGACGAAGAAAGCGTCCAAAGGATCGATTGATCTGATGATGATCTCCATGATTTTAAACAGTTACTATAAAACACGCACCGCCAATACAAATCATCAAAAGAGCGTGCAAATGTCAATGACGATTTATCACTTAACGATCATTTGCACCCATTTGATCTGATCATATTTCTCCTTAGAATATCCATTAACAGACGCATATGTTAATTGATTCATTGCATTCATGATTAACAATTTGCACGACAGGGGATTTCATATTAGAATTTTCCAAAAATATAACATAGCTTCTCGAACCAATTATGAATCGAGAATAAAAGACCTTAACTCTGAACTTAATAATAGGATACAAAGGATTTTTATTCAACAGTTTTGCAAACAATAAATAACAGTTTTGTGCCATTTTTATTAGACTTTTACAATGATTCTTTGTGTCTAGTTGGAATACTACTTAAATGAGACCAAAAATATTATTTATTTTGCATACATACCTATACAGAATCCCTCTCAGACATATTTGTTGATATTTAACTTAAAAATCGTATTCAATTTATTTTAAAATAAGAAAATTCGCTGTAAAAATATATCTCGGCAATGAATAACTTTTTTGATAATAATTCATGAGTTTGAATTCTTGGCCCAAACCTGCATAAAATATGATTAGGTCATAATTAAATTAAGTAAACTTATTCAAGACTAGGCGTCTGGTTTTAATAATTATCGAAGTCTATAATTAAATAAGTAACGAAGACTCAAAAAAATATATAAAAACCTATTTTTGGAATAACATGTCATGAAATTTTAGTTTAGAATCCAATATACAACCTTTTTTTCATTTGATATCATAATGTAAATTAAAAATAATAATCTAAAATTTCTCCTTTATTATAGTAAACACTTATTTGCTACACAGTTTGTTGTAATAATAAAATAATAGATAATTCCTGTGTAAGGCGTAGAATTCTATACTAAAAATAAACGACGTGCATTTATAGACATAAAATAATCTGTAATGGTGACCGTAGTTTATTATTAAGTAAGTATTATTGTCAATTTTCACATGGTTCTTCCGAGGGTATATATCATGGAAGAACAGGCTTTCGAAGATAGTATTTAAAGCAATGGAAGCTATTGAAATGGTCATGTTGCCCTTTGTATCCACTTTCACTAACTTCACCTTATATAAACTGTACATATGTGAGTACACAATTCAATACTAGGTATTTGTATTTGATGAAAGGTTAAACCATTTACTATTGCAAATGTTGCAAATTATGAATGATTTTTGTTTAATACGGAGTCATTGATTGTATGTGATACAAGAGTACCAATTATTCTTAAACGTAGCAAAGTTTAAATAGACGAATGATATACCTTGTCCATATCGTGTGTATGAACGATCACTTTCTTCTTAAATGATTTATTAGAATCAAGCAATGCTAATATTGTGGCTTGGTCATGACATAGGAAACAGAAAGCCTGGCCTTTTTGCAATGTGATCATCACGACTAAGGTCGAGGGTCTTCCACTGCACGCCCACATATATTTATACATTAATCTCACATCAAGCGACAAAATTATATACATTGATAGTTTATATTTTCCATTGCAGATACTACTCATGTTTACATGCGCCTTGTTGGCAACGAGGGCTGAAGATGATCAAGAGTTATTAAGATTAAATAGGAGAAATGCTGAGTGGTCAATCAACCCCCAAAGTAATGATCAATTGAGCTCCCGAAGGAAATCAATCAACTCAGTCACAGTCCAACTACACCTCAATGATGACAAGCAAAATCAATCTGATAATGGAGACGACGAGGATTATCTCATGACTATGGTGAACGCTGATGAAGATTTCGCGAAGATTCCAAGAGATAACCGTTCATTTTCATACAATAAAATTAATAATGATCGTATGGACAGCGATACTGGAGCCAATAATGATGGGCCTTCGTTCAGATACGTTTTACCCCATGATAGCTTTTTGAACAAACAATCTCAAGTCCATTACGTTGCAAGCCCTTCAAATAATATACAATTTGTCTCAACTCCAGCACCTCCAGTTAGACAATTTTCAACACCGGCTCCTCAATCGGTCTCCAACCAGATTCCGCAATATTCTCAATATTTATCTGGTCAGAATTCTAATGTTCAATATGTTGCAACACCCGCCCCTGCACAGTATGTTTCAACATCATCCCCAAGACATCAATACGTGCCTAGTATGTCGAACTACCCCCAAGCCTTGTCTTCTCAAGTACATTATGCATCCACTCCAGCTCCAGAAATCAATAATTTTGGATCAAATTCACAAAGCTTTGGCTCGCAGCAGCAGTCAAATAATAACAATGTGATGTTTATCTCCACACCAGCTCCACGAACACAGTTTGGATCAACTCAATCACCAGCGCATCAATTTTTATCTCAATTATCTTCCCATCAACAACAACAATCACACATCCCCCAGAATCAAGTGCAGTACTTATCGACACCTTCACCATCGAGTGTGTTTATTTCAACCCCCGCTAGTTACTTATCAACCCCCTCGTCATCAATTCAATACACTACTGGTGCTTCTCTATTTAATAATCATGCAAATTCAGCAGCAGAAGCCAGTTCAGATAACCAGATGCATATTGTTCATTTTGACAACGCAATGACAGGAGTGAGGAGTCCTCAAAAAAATTCAAATGTCTTCGCATCATCAACTCCAGAACCGTCTCAAGCATCTAATGATATTTCAAACAGTGTAAATGAAGACAGTTGGAGATCAAGCCTCAACAACAACTTCAATCAATTGGTAAAATTATCACAGAATCCCCAACACACAAACTCCCCAACTAATTTCAATACTAATAATAATCAACAATTCCAACATTTCGCAAATCAATTCAACAATCAGTTAGATCACAGCGAAGCTGGGAGCGCTAACCATTTGATATTTAATCCGTTCCAACAAAAACATCAAAATTTGAAATCTAATCAGCAGAGGGAAGCAGATAAGGATAACAATGATCATTCTCAATCGGCCACTTTGAACTTTGGTTGGAAATTGAACCCCAAAAAGGGAAATGTTGAAAAAAGTAACGCCAACGATGCTCAAGCATCCAATTTATATTCATTGGCTTCTTTAGAGAATAACAATCCTAAAGCTTTGGCATTACAATCCAATTCGCATGTTACTGAATATCACCCGTATCCCGATAATCCTTTCCTGAATCATATTTCATTCCCAACTGCCGCTCCTTCGTATAAATCTATTCAATCTGTGAATATTCAACCCGACAGCAACCGAGAGCAAAATGTGAATGTAGGATACAGTATTGGATTTGGACAGCAACATGAATCTATGAAAGCTGATCAGACTTCATATTCCAACAAATTCCCCTTTATAAACCTCGGTCATGGTTTTACTACAGCCAGTAGCAGCCTTTCAAATAATGACGTAGTCAAAGGAGTTCAAGTTTCACAAGTAAATAGCCCACAGCAGAATTTATACTTTAAGGACTCTTCAAACAGTCCTCCAGAATATGCATCCAGTAATTACAAAACACGTAATGTGAACAGTATTCAGGATAATTTGAATGGAAATAATGGACAGTCTCCCTTCAGTGTCACAGCAGCTTCTTATAAGTTATCGCAAGAATATAAACCATTAGATAGTTATAATAATAACAATAATGAAAACGAAAATAATTTCAATCACGGTACAAGATCAATCTCAAATTTCCAGAATATAAGCCCTCTCAATTCGTATGGAAGTGAATTAAAACACGATAATAAAGGTTTCTCTTACAAGTGGAACAACTTGGGAACTGGAGTCGAAGTATCTGGTGGGTCTCATGTTTCTACCATAAAACCGTTTCTACTAAGCACCCCTGAAAATGTAACTCCAAATCCTGTAAACTATCTGAACAACGATGTATTAACAAATTCTCCCGTAATTTTCTCCAATCAGAAAGAGCCGGTTAATGGAAGAATCGTTCAAAACTTTGATCACGCAAATGCAATGAAGAATGTTCAAGCCATCGATATGACAAATGTACTTCCATATTCCGCATCTCCCCTGGGAGAAAAGGGAGTAACTTTATCCCCACAATTTATCAACAACCAAGCAGTATTCCCAAATGCAAACCTGTTCAAAAACTATCCCGGCGATCAGAGTGAATTGTCTCAAAGTTCTGCGAATTTGTTGCAGCAAAGTTTTGAAAGTTTCCTCAGTAACTACAAGCCTCTCGAACAATCATCATTCGCAAAAGATAAAAATGTGATTTATAATTTACCACCCTACAAACCGCAGTTCAACTTTGACTCAGGATCTTTAGCAGATATACAAGGAGGTAATATCTATCTGAATAAACCGATAGAGCAAAATTCATATGAATCGAATAATAATTATCAGATCAAATCAGTGGAAGTGGTTTCGCCAAGTAACTACGTTTTCAATAATCCCAATAATGACATGACCGGACACTCTTCTAATATTGAAACAAGACAAGTTTCTCATATGGAATATGTACCATCCACTGTATTCAGAAGTGCTCCCCAAAATTCAAAAGGAAACAATTTGAACTCTGCAGCAAGTATTCAAATAAATCAAAATGCAAACCCCGACTATTTAGACACTTATCAGCATTATATAACTCATGCCCCGATAAAGACTAAACAATTCGATAACAACTATTTCCAAAGAATCAACCAAAACATGGCTTATCCCCAGTTAGAACCATCTCTGGCTGCTAGTGATAATAACTATAGATTCATGTCGAATAAAAATGACAGGCAAAACAGTGATGATATTTTTCAATTCGACAAACAAAACGACATCGATCCTCGAAATGGTGATAAATTAACTAACATCAATGGCATGCGAGTATCGAATCCATACAACGTTGATTTGAAATTGGTGTCGGATATATTAAATGGTAAATCTGATATTGATGAAAAACAGTTCGAAACTCTACGCGAACAATTCGCCAGATTAAATTCATTGAAGATGGAGACAACTCAAATGCAAGACGCCGCTAATAAGAAGGAGCAACTGGATACATCAAATATACGAAACACGAACGAGAGGGATATGTCAAATTATGAAAAAATCGAAATAGTGCAATTGCCAAAATCGAATGATCATCATCAGAAGAAGAAGAAGTACAAGAATGCCGAAGAGATTAACAGGTTTAGGGATAATTTCGATGGTGAAGAAATAGATCCAGCTTATCACAGTGTGTCGAATTTGGCATCAGAGCAATTGCAAAATACCGTACAAGTATTGACAGCTCATCAAATTGGGGCTGTAATTGATCAGCAGCCGACAGGTTTGATGGCCAGGGTAAGAAGTCAAGATGGACCATCAGCCCCTGAGCTTGAATCGGGAGCATTTTTAGGTTTCGACGGCTCTGAGTTTGTCGATCCGAGGAGTCAAAGATCCAACGAAGGGAATCAGCGTCAGAATGATGACGAATCTAAAGATGATGTAGACGAGCCTTACCCTCTTTTAACTCCACCAAAACCTCCAAATGGCTCAAAGCAATTCAGAAAGAAGCACGAAAGGCGACCCCTTGTACCGAGGAGACACAGAATGATCAGCAATCGTGGAAATAGACCCTCAAAACCTTCACAATATCAAGATGATTTTGAAGAATTAGAACCTAGTTTCGGTGTTCATTCACCGGTCAGGTCTCGCAGGCCTAGCAGCTATAAACGGAAAATGGGTTAAAACTAGTGTTCTTTTGGGTATTCTTGTAAATATTTTTCAATTTTAATTAAAAAGGTATTATAAATAGAGACCACACGTTTTGCTTGAAGGACTCGTTTTCTTTACGGATTGGTGTATTTATTGTTTGTTGCATTTTGTATACGATTATTGAACATATTCTAATCGATACGCATTGTTATTGTTTATTATTGTAGAGTTGTAAGTGTTGTATTTATAGTTGTTACGTGAAAAGTATTATGTTATGAATAAAATTATCGAAATAATACTCATGGATTGTTTCACTTAATGAAAGAAAGTCAATTGGTTATATTTTAATAACCATTCCTATAGTTAAATTGAATGTCTTTGGACCGTCTAATTGGTCATGGAGGATGAACAAGCCTCATCTGGTCGGATGACGCCATTCCTTTTGGAATCTGAGATCTTGGAGAAAATTAAAAATGAACACGAAACTAATAATGTGCACGCCATATTTAGAAATCAACATCGTGCATACTCAACATTGATTGGTGAAAATAATATCAATGCGTTTAAATGACACAAGTGGTAGCTCAAAATTAACAATTTAATTAATTGGTTTTATATACAAACAAATAAAAAAAACCAATCTTAGGTTATTTGAATCCTCACAGCTATTTAGTAAATGACACACGCAAACGTTATTAATAAAAATAATTGCATTGGACATTCGATATTTTCTCTGGATTCGTAAAAAATATCATTATCATGATTTGAAGTCATTATTATGAGAAATGTGGAAAGATATTTATGCTAATTTTAATTCTATTAATTAAAAGTAATTATATACATGCGGTACAGCGCCTGAAGATAGGCTATTGAAGAGACATTATATTTAATAAATGTGAACCCGTGAGAATTTAAAAAAAAAGGTACAACAAATTTGCATTTGCAACTTTATAATAAAAACTTACTAATTATGCAATATTAAATTGGTTTTAACTTTGTGACGGAACAAAAAAGACACGTATAATATTTTTAAAAACTTTACATACAAGTATCCACCTTAAGTAATTTTTAGAGTTATCTAAATATCGAAAAAGAATCTTTATTTAAATACAAATTTTTATATGAATATAATAGTTTTTTTCTGGGTTTGCATTAGACGAAGACAATTCAGACAGTGGTGTTTCTCATACAAAATTATCTAAAACAAAAATTAACCTACATAATAAAACTCGTGCCAATAAAAGTTTAAGTTATATTATGTACTTGTTTTCAAAAATAAGTTACTCTATAAAAAAATGTATTGCAACGGGTCTTCTCACGTTTTTATCCATAATATCATTGAAGATAAAAATTAAAGAAATTTAACTGTTGTTAAAACCATAATAAGACATTAGATAATAAAAAATTAAAAGATAGTAATATGTATCAAATTATTATAAACTCAAAATTAAGTATGTTTGTATTTATAAATGAATAAAATTAAATAAAAGTGTTTTTAAAATACCCTTTTCAAACAATACATTCAATTAAAAATATAATATAAATTTGACGATTTTTTTTTGTTATTTTTATCTGTATTCTAATAATTAAGGAAAGACATCAAGAAGCCCTACTTAAATTTCTTATTTAAATCAATGATAATATTTTACAATTATTTTTTATATTTAAGTATGGCAGTTTTATGAACATATTTTTATTATATTCATACAAAATAGACAAGTTTTAATGGTTTTTTTAATAATCTCTATACTAGACATAAAAAAGTGTCTTTCAATTGGCCATAAAAAGATATCTTCTAAATGATTCTGCTGAAAAAGTGATATTACACAATATTATGGTTCCGGTGATCGAACCGCGAGTTTTGCAAGCCACATTTATCATTTCTCTTCCAGTGCTTTTTTATCAAGTATGTCTAAAACTGGATCCACTTTATAAGTAACATTCCATAATAGTCGTCTAGAAAATTGCACCTTCCGTGTGAAGGAAAGTAAAATATATAAAAAGTAACACTTATCACAGTCCAACTGCATTCCGATAACACTGAAATCTTATAATTGCTCATTTTACAGATATCACATCGATTTTCTCACATAAAATTACCTGTACACACAGCACTGGTCAATAGATATATTAATTACGTAGTTTATTAAATTTAAAGCCTCTTGATTTTATATTGAATTTTCCATTTGATGTCACGTTGAAATATTTACCTTGTGTACAGATGATTCATATAGGAAATTCAACAGAGAGTTGAGAGACTTAATAGTTATTATTATAACTTGTTGGTTCAGTATAACGAATGGGTCTTCCTCGACAACCTTTACCCTTTTAGGAAACTGAAAGTGGAATTGCATTAGCCACACCTGTGCTAGTGATAATAATTTCAATTATATATTAAATCCGCAGGGCTATCAATGAATTATTTAATTAATACACTAATTATTAAGGTTAATAATTCCCAGAGGTAGCATTTGATTTTAAAAATAATATTTCTAATACAAAATATTAGAATATGTCTACATTATTTGTCTTGATGATATGAGGAGTTCAGAAGCGAAAGCTCCCAATCCAGTTTTATTTTATTCTTCAAATATTGGATATAATGGATTATCTTTAACCAAAGTTTGTAATATTTGATTACAAATATATAGGAAATTCATCTTTTTGTCATACTATTATATTAATTATTTTATCATAGAAGATGTTCCTACGTATTTTGAACTTACTCGATTTTATTCAAAATGGATTTGAGAGCTTTTGGTTTGGTTTGGAAATTTCATAAAACTAAAATATTAAAAAGCTTATTTCACACTTCCTATTTCACATTATTTATTTATTTATTTTACATATAAATACATATATTATTATATCCCAAGTCGTCGTGATGATAGTGCATCACTCGTCAGTTGGAATATGAAAGAAAAGAAAAGAAAAGAAAAGAAAAATCGATAAAAAATTAACAATAAATCAAAAGAAGAAGAAAAATATAAAAATATTGTACAATGTAAAAAAGGTTTTAATAAGGTTAAGATACAAATTATATTACCATCATTTATTAATTCGCATTATATTATCATCAAAATTTTATTTGATTGCCAAACCATTTTTTTTTACTTAGAAGGTATTTAAACCCAACAACGTGTTAATTCATTATATTTCGGTGATCTTAACTATTATAGAGCGGCTCTGCTCGACTTAATAATCGCCCCAACCTAAGAAATCAGAGTAAAAATGGATCAAGACGATCTATGGGGATATTATTAATATTATTCCCGATATCATAATAATCCATTTTTTTACTTGAGCGGGGTTTGAACCCACAATTACAGAGTAACTAGCCAGGCGTAAATCAGTATTTACCTTACTATACATGAAATCAGAGTAAACCTGGATGAAGAGGATCGATCGGATTTTTATTAATATTATTCCCAATATTTCAGTCGTAATAACCGATTCTTTTGACTTGAGCATGAATAATTAGAGCATTCGTATCACCTGCATACTGTTTTTTTATACAATTTCTTAATTAAATATAATTTGCGTACAATGTTTTGATACATTATGATTAGATGTTACAATATTAAGTTTATAGACTTAGTCTTTTACTTATTTTAATACGGAGTATAATCAATTGAAATTTAAAATAATTAATAAGTCATAACATAATTTATGGGAATAAATACAAAAACCCACTTGTAGAACGTTCATACTGTTTACATATTTTGATTATTATTAAGACTGATAATAAAGTAGATGAACCCCATTAACATGACTTCAAAATTCCATTCAGAGATGTCTTTATTATATACCTTGTTTATTAATTTATGGAGTATGGGGTTATAATTAATGATTAAAGTGTAGCCCTATGATTGTGGATTTCCTGGTATAGTGAAGTGGTCGGAAGTAAAGACTGCGATTTCCTCTCCATAGCAAAGGTGTGACGGCTTTTTACATTGTTTCCACACAATTATTATTCGGCTATGCTGGGATACTACATTATATAAACTGAAAATACCATTCAACCATGCTTAGTCACTTTACAACCATCTAATAGTCGACATTGTCTTTTAATCCCTTCCAAGTAAGTATTTTACATTGATAGTGCACTTTGGTTGTAGTTTGATTGCGAGTGGAAGATCGAAAACATAACATAGGTATTAAACCATTAATTAAATTTAGTTTGCTGTATTATTTTATTATACAATTTATTTATTAAATATAATTTGCGTACAATGTTTTGATACATTATGATTAGATGTTACAATATTAAGTTTATAGGCTTTTACTTATTTTAATACGGAGTACAATCAATTGATATTTAAAATAATTAATAAGCCATAACATAATTTATGGGAATAAATACAAAAACCCACTTGTAGAACTACTAAAATATATATAAGTATAATACATAATAAAATAAAATAAACTAAGAATTACAAAAACATATACTTAATACTATATGAATAAAACAAAATTTTGTGAAACACGAATATAGTAAAATCATTAATGACAGACAAAATCAAATGTGTTTGTGAAAAAAGATATGTTAAAGAATTTTTAAGAAATGTCTCTCAACATTTCAGTGGTAATTTAAAGTTTGGCTTATTTGAAACATATTTGATTTTGTTAACGTTTTGTATTAAAGATTTAGTGGAGAAGTTAACCATTTTGTTATAGTGTTTATTGCTTAAGTCAGTGATAAACTCCTCTACTTTTTTCATTTTGATAATCTCATGAATTTCTCTAAGGTTCCAGGACCCAAGTTTAATAACTTATATTTTAGATAGTTAACTTCAGATTGCCAAGGGATGGATATATTATTAATTGTTAGTTCAGGAATATGATTTCGTCTCTTGTTAGTAAATAAGATAGCTTCCATTTTACTCTCGTTAAGTTTGAGCTTCCATCTAGAGTAAGAGTTTGCTGTATATTAATTTATAAATAAAACACATTTTCTATTCTCAGACAGATATATTAAAAACTTGTATCGCTTTCCTATAGATGGATTTAAAATAATGTGTGTATTTTTTTTAATAAACGCTTATTATTTTCCTATCATTTTTTTTATTTCAATGCCCGTGAATGTTTTTTTTAAAATCAACTAATTACAATCAATATAAAATTCTTTTGATTTAAGATTTTTTTAGGATTAATTTTATGATATATTTACATTGGTGTAAAATAGGTTTAAAAATATATTCTCAAATAGTATAACTTCTTCATTCTCCCAATCGACTTCCATAACTGATACTCTTATAGTAAATAAAGTTAACTTCAAAAATCACTCAACTATAATTTGGTTTTATCCAATCAAGCTGTTATTTAGTTTTTAAGCATTGTATGTATTTTTTAATTATTATTTCTATTTTGTTAATTTTGTATTTATTGCTATTATTATTTATTTGTCTTCATGTTTCAAAGCGGGTTTTTAATTTTTACACTTACTTTCTTTAATTTTATTCAAACTCATTTCAAATTTAATTTAGTTATAGCTAAAAAATATATACTCTGTATACCCAAGTCTGATTCCTAAGATGTATTGTATTATCATTTATCAATCATTGAATAAATTTAAACTTGATAAAGAAATTGTAATATATATTATCATTATTATGAGGGATTAATGTACTAAATTTATTAGTATGCTAAGAACGACATCTGTTGGTTATTATTACAATTTACTGGTAAAGCCTTTAAAGCTTTTATATTTTGTTTTCAGATGAAGACATCAATATTGTTGTACACTTTAATCATTAATTCATCAATTGGACTTGGTTCGAATGTTGAAGAGCAACAATATGATTATCCACCAAGCTACGAATCATCTGAAGTCCATTCCGTCAATGAAGAAGCAGTAGCACCTCATCATTTTAATTTGGGACAAACAATCGAAATAACCAGGAATATAGCGATACCGATAATAAGACACGTGGTTATTCCTTATCCAGTTGAAGTCCCTAAACCATATGCAGTCCACGTGGCTGTTCCTCATCACATTCCTGTGCCAATATTAAAAACACAGACAATCACAGTAGAGAAACCTGTGCCTTATGAAGTTGAGAAACCTGTGCCTTATCCTGTAGAAAAACCATATCCAGTGACAGTCGAGAGGAAAATTCCCGTTGAGATTTATAAGCCGTATCCAGTAGGAATCCCTTATATTAAACACGTGTATCATTATAACAAACACCGTTCTTCATGGGACTAAATTAGTAAATAAAAATATTTAATCTTTGGTATTTATATTCATTTATACACACGTCACATAATCGATTCTGATTATATCATATTTATTACTTATTATGAATTGATCCAGTTTACTACCAGTCTAGACTAGACTACCGACTAGATAATTGGTTAAAAAAATATTACGATTAACCTGAATATATTATTATTAACTTACTACTTTGAGTATGTTACATTTTAATAACCAACCAACTGAAAACATCAATTCGATCATTTTTTCAGTTTAATACACTATCAATTATTGCAGAAATTAATTAATATAAATTATCTTTTTCGAGGTAACCTAACTAATTATTATATTATATTATAAAGGTTTGGTTTATTGCAGAACTTTATAACGTATTATATTATAAAGTTCTGCAATAAACCAAATATTTTCTTCTTTTTGAAGCAATGATGATTTAATTATTTTTGCACAAAAAGATGAACGTAGTTCAAAGAATAATAATCGGCTTTTAACTAATTTATGGGCGTTAGGGTGTTTTTGCTATAAATACATAGTTTATTAATTTTTAATACGTTACAAATGTTTTTTTTATTAAAGCGTTAATTAAATCTGAACTAAGCAAGATCATTTGAGAATTAATAAGTTATAAAAACATATTATTCCGTTCACCCAATGAAGATACTTCGATCCAAATATTATTTTTAATTTTGTGAATACATCACGAAAAAATCACTATTTTAATGAATCTAAAAATCACTTTATATTACCATTTTTTTCTATGATTATAGTATTATTTAATACAAATATTATATATTCGTTATAAGTGGTTCAATAAAAAAGATGTATTTATTTTGAGAACACGTTTACGTCATAAAAATAACCATTTGGGCATTTTCGCCGCCTTCATAATCGTATGTTTTATAATTTCCTGCGTTTGATGGATATTGTATAACAATCAATCTTTAGACATTTGTGCTTAAATATATATGTAAACTAATTGTTTTAAAACTCTGAAAAAATATATAATAGTAGAATAGACAAGTTGGTGCAAATAAAAATGACTTTCCTCGGCGATTAGCCAGGCCGGTTGTTTGTACTTTCTCTCTCAGTGCAGGTGTTTTGCCTATAATGATAATATTATTATTGACACTACTAAAATGGATATTTTATTAATAACATTTCTTATATTACGTTCTGCCGTAAAATATCCATCGTGTGATAAATAAATTGCGAAATATTGTGATGAACTCTATTTAAACGCAAGGCAATTCTTATAAAATAGATTACAAACAAATAACAGAAATTAAATAAAAATATTTTACCTAATAATTTTAAATTACAAGAGAATTATTAAACAATTTTATGATAATTTAATTATTTTACTTAGCTAATTTGATGACGTTGAAAATTCCGCAGGTAATTTTAACGTTCAATTCCCGATTCACTTACAATTTGCACGCGATATTAATTGATGTAATTAAAGAATAATTAATAGAGAAATAAATTTAAATGATATTAAAAAACAAAACACATAAATGTTAGTTTTTTTACGTTTGGTCCGAGTTTATTAATAGTTTATTTGTCAATACATTTTAATATAGATTCCTTCAGTATTATAGTGTTTTTTTTTAAATCTTTAAGTTAATTATTGATAAAAAAAATTATGAGTTTCAAGATTGTACAAAATTTTGTGAAATCATTCTCTCTTATAATCGAGTACAAAATTCGGACGTGATCAATTGTAATAAAGGATAGAATATTTTAAGTAAATTATTTAACAAATGGTTTAACAAATGGTAAAAAAGACACTATATAAGTACACTATTCAAAGTGGATTTTCAGGTTTGATTAATGAGAAGGTTTGGTTTGTGGTAATTTTTTTGATACCACATTTCATATGTTTGTATTATATATTTTTATGCCCAATTCACTTGATGTTTGAAATAAAGAAGCATGGATTTATTCAAATATTTTTACAAAAATGAAGTTTTCCTTCAAGTGAGTGAGTTAATCATTAAAAGGGGAATGTTTTTAGTATTCTCCATATATTTTATTGGTTGTGTGTGTTTGAATAATTCAACATAAAGACAAAGACAGTGTTGGCGTGTAGGAAACCACTACATTATTTTAAATAACTTTCGTTTTTACACTTCCCATAATTCTGAACGAGTGTATGTTGAACAAGTTTAACGCTATCGACTATAAAATGAGTTTTATTGTATATTTGAATAGAATTAGTTCACATTTGATTGAATTTCACTACTCAATGCACTTCCTCTCGCTTGATCGAAACCAAATCAATATTAATATTATGCAACATTGACATTTCTCAACACTACACACTCCAGATTGATTATAAACAAACTATTGATATGTATTACTCACAATGTACGTGATTTTGTACATATTTTTATGATATTTGCTCACTCTAATAGTTATAGCCCTACTAGATTTAGGCCGGCACACAGGTGTAGTAATAATTTTATAAAAAAATATTAAATAATGACTTTTTAGTACGAGCCCTTTAAATTTATGCCCAAGAATCTATGGCACTTGATGGAAATAGTGACATTTCCAGATGCAAGAATATAGGAAAATATTTTAATCAATTTAATGCATAAGCTATAAAATTGACACCATTACAGATTTCCATTTAATAATTGAGGAATAATGTAATAAAATATGTAAGAAGTATAAGTTTTATACGATAATTTACACATAATTTAAAAAATATTGTTTACATTTTATTGATTGAAAATTGCCATAATCAAACATTAAATGAAATTAATACTACAATACTACGCAAACTCTGGATATTATTTTTTTTAGAATATATTATTTAAATACATTTAAGTGAAAAAAATTTATTTAAAAATAAAGGTAATAATTAATTATATGTAAGTCAATATAATATCATAAAAATACTCATAATATTATTAGAATAAATAAACATTAAATTAAATCAAAACTATATATAATAGGAAAACTCTGCATAACTTATTATAAATAAAACTATTGATAAAAAAAATTAAGGATTATGAGCGGTTCAGAAAGTAAATAAAATATTTAATTGATTATTTAGAGTGCTCTTTGAAAATCGAGATGCACCGGTACTAAAAAGTATAGAAAGCCAGACAACTGGATGAATAAATATCAAGATGGCGGACCAAGTAGATGATTCGAATGACAATCAAGGTAATTAAAAGTGTTTAAACAATAGTTATATACACCTTTATCGAGAATATCGAGAACTGACGTTTAGCCATATGTAAATAATTAGCCTTGCCTTAATCAGACTACTATTTGGTCCGTCATATTGATATATATATATACATTAACTTGTTTATGTTTTACCGAATTATTATCATTAAATAAAATAGGAGAGACCTGCTGATTAATAATAATGGAAAAGTTGAGAACATTATATAATTATAAGTTGATCAAATCAATAATTATGCGATCATACTTGATAATTTATTCACAATAATATGACTCGATACGCGTCGATGAAATGAAAACAAAGAAAATTGTGTATTGTGTTTGGAAAACTGGAATATTATATAATGGTATTATAATATTATTGTGAATAATTGATAGTTAAAAATCGAGTAATCGAAGAGTAGAAAGCGTTTTTAGTAGTGAAACTGAATATTTCAGACTTAATCTGATCAAAAACCGGTGCATAAAGTCAATCACCGACACTAAATAAAACTAAATAAAATATGTCTGTTTAATAATCAATGTATTGAATCAAAATTGTTTCGTAAATGGTATATAATTTACACTCTTATTACACAGTCATAAACCATTATCTAATAACCACAATTCGATATTATATTCCTTTCACATATAATATTGATCTCTATTTTGGAATTGTTAATTTACAAAATTCAGTATGAATTGATTTTCAATTTCGTTTATGAACTGTTCACACTTTCTAAACACTCAACCAAATCCGATTATTAATAAAATAATTAATATTTAAATGATTTAGAGTATTTATTATTCAATACTATTTTTATGCTAATGTGCACTATAATCATATTTTTTTCGATTATATAATTGTTATAAATTAATTTTGATTTAATTAAAAAAAAAAATAAAACCCCAAACCCGCTCGTTGATGTCACTTTAATTTTTCATATAATAAATTCGTTTAATTACACATAAATTGATTATTAACGGATGTTTGGTTTTTTGGCCCAACCATTTTGTGCTGATAAGAATGCTAGACTGGATGTATAAATATAAAGATGGAAGACCAAGCAGTCGAGTCTGATTGGGAAAATTAATATTGCCTTTGGCCTTCTAAAATCGGTGCTGTCGATCGAATCTTTATTATTAAATGGTTGTAATTTTTGAAAATTGCGTAATATATGTAAATAAATGTGTTGATTTTTTTGGACATTGTTCTCTTAGGGAATTTAAGTTTAGGTTGAAGATTAATTATGCAAATTTTTGTTTTATTCTGACGCATTTTCCCCGTAAAGTTTATAAGAGTGATCTTTGAATAACCTATTTTAATAGCAAGCAAAGATAATCCAATCAGTTTTCAGGTCGATTTCTCTTCAAGCTTTGAGGTTAGCTGCGACAAATATTCCCTTTCTCTCCAAGTGCAGATTGTTTTATTTTTTTTTATCTATGATCGATTAATCCAGTTTTTCCTCAATGAAACACAAGTAAGGCACATAACATACATTCACAAGTAAATAATTATCATCATCATCACGTGAGTTCTCCTCCCCTCTTTAAAGATAGTGAAACTCGCACTATATAACACACACCTCAAACCAAAACAAACCAATCACTCCAACAATTCAACACCAAACACATCTAAACTCGATCATCATGAAGATTTTCGTAAGTTGAATATAAAAATAGTTACTGCATTATTATTAATCTTTTTTTTTAATTAGTACAGATACAAAGTGTCTCAACTGTTAGACATTACGTTTTCAAATTATAATGTTTGGTTTTACTCTCTCCAATAAATAACCTGTTGCATAATAAATCATACACTTGATCTCTTTTTTATATAATATTTCAATTACAATTTTATATAACAACAAAAGCTGTTTTTATTATTATTATGTATACACAAGGTATTTATTGTAAGAGTTTTTTTATTTAATTAATATAATTATATGAAACCAGTGAAAATCTAATGTAAAGTTTTTCTCTTTAAAGTCGAGTTTACGTTATTATCGATTGATGTTTCGTGGGAGTTTCGAAAATTGTTTGGTTCTCATAAATATTTTAATATTAATTATGAATTTACTTTTATTTATGTGTAAACGGTCCGAAGAGCTTTTTGAGAAGGTTTTTTTAGACACAATAACGTGTTTAAATAAATTCATTGTCTGAGCGGCTCTGTCCAATGTAATAATCGCTTCAGTATTTACATTAAAATCCAGGTAATCAGAGTAAATCTGGGTTGAAGCGATGATTCGGAATTTTATTAATACATATTATTCCCTATCTCCGAGTCTTAATAACCGATAAAAATTGTTTAAATTCCCTTTGTTTCGGATGTATTAATTTGTCTAGAGAGTCTTCCCCTGCTTACTTAAAAAGTAATCAAATCCGGGTCATGGAATGCATATTCTAGGAAAAAAATGATCGATAAAATAGCTGGCTTTTTTGCATATCGTGTATTCATTTATCCGCCGCCTTGTGGCCCAGTGGTTAGTGTAACGGATTCGTGAGTGAAGACTCCCGGGTTCGATTCACGGCACCGGAGTCACTTGGTAGATCTAGTTAGCAAACTAGATCTTAAGTACTCATAGCTGTGTGGTGGCCTGGGAAACCATCTCTACTATATAATCCCGTAAAGGCCAAGGTGGCCTGGCCAACCCCTTATAAAGGGACTCCCGCCAATAGGGAAGGCGTCACGGTGTATCCATTTATAATATTTTGTTTTGTTTTATAGATTTGCTTGGCTCTTGTAGCGGTCGTGACTGCTTCTCCATACCGTTTCAAACGCGGAATTATTCATCAGGAAGCCGAAGAGAAAGCTTCCGAAGACAGTATCGGCTCGTCTGGTTTCCATCATGAAGTCCAACACGAGCATGCCAAGTCTCACCAGTCCGTCAAGTTGGAGCACTTCCATCCTGTTCCGGTATACGTGAAGAAAGAGCACGCCCATTTGTTGAAACACCCCTTGGAGAAGGGTCAATCCGCCCACAACCTGAAGCAGATCCACCCCAAGACTGAGCACCAACACGGCTATGGACTGGTCCTCGAACAGCACAGGTACCAACATGACAACGAGCACGGTCTCATCGGAGGAGGTGATCATGGCTTCTCAGAGCACAGCGATGACCTTTCCCAGATCGAGCACATCCCCGAACAAAGCTACGAAGGTGGACAAGAAGAGGAACTCCACGGATGGGGTGATGGCTCTGAACAGGTAGAATCATACCAGACAAAGGGAATCCAAAGCGAAGGTGATCACTACCAATTCGGCCACATTGATCTCACACATCTTGGAGAACACGAATCCTCTGCCGGAGGATACTGACTTGAATGAAAATTGTTTTATTCAATATATACATATTATATAATAGTTAAGTTTGTAACTGAAAAGACTCGTTTTCGATTTAAATGTGATATTTATAAGCGATGACAATTTTATGTCGTGATTACTTTTTACAATAAATATGAATCCTATAAATTATACCCCGCATTTTAACTTTCCCTCTTGAGTTTCCGCAATATAGTAATTAAGGTCACTACATTTTACAAATTGTCTTCCGTATTGTGTGAAAGCATTTATAGAGCTTTTAAAATTCATAAGAATAACTATGTAAAATATACAGTGTGGACTTAATCCAATTGAACTAATCCAACATATTATTTTAAAGGGAGGTAGAATGTAGCGAAAGTAATAGAAAGATATATTTTTTAACCAGGTTAACAAAAAATACACAGTTTGGATATCATTTAAGCCACATCCTTTTTTGTTTTAAATGGACTGATATTGGCTTATTATTGCTAAAAATAAATATTTTTGCTAAAAATAGGTGATCAAAAATTTCAATAAAATAGTTCCACCTAGTATAATAAAATAAAACAACTTATTGAGAAGAAATGTTCATACATTTCAAATATTTATTTACTAAGTTTTAACCTAACGTATATTTTGTTAATTTTATTGTTATATTTTCAGGGTTTGTATAGAGTGATGAAAATTCATGACAAATCCCTATAAAAGTATTTAAATATAAATTTACTTAATGTCACAGAAAATTTATTGATCATAAAATGATAATATTTAATAAATAACATATTATATAATTTTACCTACTATTAACTAAGTTTTAACCTAACGTATATTTTGTTAATTTTATTGTTATATTTTCAGGGTTTGTATAGAGTGATGAAAATCCATGAAAAATCCCTATAAAAGTATATAAATATAAAACTACTTGATGTCAAAGCAAATTTATTGATCATAAAATGATAATATTTAATAAATAACATATTATATAATTTTCAACTAGTAGTACTTACTAAAAAATATTTTTTCCTAGGTCAAAAATTATAATTCCACTTATCTTAATTTATTTTTACTTGTATTTTGATAATTTAAAGTACTATTTTAAATAAGTGGAATTGAAAATTAATTGAGCTCTACTCTTAAATTCAGTCAGGTATTTAAAGAGTTAAATATGTATACAGAAAGCTCCAATTAATCAAAACCAATTTCATGAATCTTTTTTACTCTAATCGGTTTACTCTTGTAACTTCAATATAACGAATTCTAAAAAGTGAAAAACAGCACTTGTTTAAAATGACAAAATAATTAAATTGCACAGATGTATTCTATTTATTGTTGTTATTAAATACATTTGAAAAAGCATACATGTAGCGTAAAACTGGCGATACCTTATAATGAATGACATTCTTAGTCTTTCTTGAAAAATATGATTCTGTGACAACTACTATTTTTCCGCCAAGGTCTTCAATTAGTATAGTTATTATGATTTAGTCCACATTAGGATAGAAGTGCAACAGAGCAGAAGTATCATTGTAGTTAGTTCAGTGTCAGTAGGTCGTCTTAGACACTTTCGTTTGGCACTCGACCGAGACGGGTCGTGCTTCCTTTTAATATCTAACACACTTTAACTATTGTTATATTAAAGCTATCCATGTATTATGAAGCTTTAAACTAGCTAAATATATGGAGGATATTTTGATCCCATGAGACTTTTAATACCCCTCTACAGATTTTGTCGTCCAATGTTTACAATTGACTAATTTTAAAGATTATAACGTCTCTGTAAGTCGTATGACTGTACAGATCCATCAACCATCAGTGTTACCAGATGGAAAAATAATATTTTATATAATTATATTACTACAATATTTAATAATAACCCATATTAATGTTTTCCAAATACTATATTATTGTATCCAGTCTTGCAATACACAAGTACTTCATTTAAATGATTCTGACTGTAATAAACACTTTATTATATCAAAAAAATGTGTATGTTCCAAATGTATGAAGCTCAAAAAATGTTCATTTGAAAACATCAATTAACCTATTAAATGAGACTTTTAAGAAATAGTGAAATGGTCCTATTTGACCGGCAACTAATGTAGATTCATCTATTATCTATTACACATTTCATGTCTCTGTCAATAGGAGGTATTTAATCGTAAACTGATATATTTAATAAATAATATTCAAACGGAGTGACGCATGACAGGCAGTGTTACCAGATGGAAAAATAATATTTTATACAATTATTTTATTACAATTAAAACATATCTAAAATCTCGAAACGGGTGTTTCAATGATTGTAATATTAAATTAATTTCAAAATATTCTTAGAGATATTTAATAATGCATAATAAATGACAATTATAAAAAACCAGTATTTATTGGGAGACTCGGTTTTTAAATATTGTGATGAGTGTTGTCATCATATGAAAACCGTATTAAATTATTTTGAATATAATTTACTTTGAAAATTCAAACATCTTCTGAATGACAAAATAAACAACTTATTACCGTCCTATTTAAAAACCAAGCAGAACATCAAAAAACATTAACAAATTGAAAATTCAATTAAAATTACCCTAGTATATAATTATAAGTGATTCATTCGCATACAATAACTATCCTGAATATTAAGTTAAGTGAATTATTAAGTCTTGTATAACTAATAATAGTTAAGATCACCGACAGACAATTAACACGTTTTTGTGTATAAAAAAACCCTCTCAAAAAGACCCTTTCTAAAATAAAAGCTCCTCGGAGCGTAAATAAATAAATAAAATTATGCTTATTTATATATTTTCAACATACATTTATTTTTACCTATCGACAGTAATACATTATTCATGGGTTCTTTTTACTCGAATATATATGTATTAATAAAATTTGCGGTAAAATCTTTATTTATGCCGGGTTGTGTTTGAAATTGTAAAGGACAATAAGGAAACGATTTCAAAGTGTGTAAAATTGCCGTCTCCCTTGTGATCTTTTGTCTCGACTATTAAAATTTACAATCACCTTTGAAATATCAACAGTATGAATAACAATTCAATACAATAATCAGTATTCATCGTCTCCATTCAGGTATATGAAAATTACTACATTGAGAATTGTAATAGGTAACTCGTATTATCACGATACGTAATAAAATAAATAAACCGAGTTCACACATTAATGTTTGTCGTGGGA
The DNA here is from genome assembly GCA_022606485.1 of Agraylea sexmaculata. NCBI lineage: Eukaryota > Metazoa > Arthropoda > Insecta > Trichoptera > Hydroptilidae > Agraylea > Agraylea sexmaculata. Next base: position 27,571 of record JAGTTH010000484.1, read on the forward strand.
TTAAATAGAGCGTGTTACATTAGATCAAAATGGATTTGAAAATCCAAAACGGAAAGTCGTTGAAAGTGTCTCGAATCGTGGAAAATACACAATAATAAGTATTCGGAATAGTAAACCCTCAATTTGGTGTGACAATCAGGTCGTACTTTTCTATAACTAAACGGTTTCATAGTCGACAAATATGAAATCATTTTACCACATCGACAACCCGTTTAAAATCACATTAGTAACGACATTGTCCCCTCAAATAACATACAATCATTGGAAAGTCGAATTCGTGTTTGGAGCAGAAAATAAGTACATATTGCCAATTGCAATTTAAATGAACATCAATTGAAAAAAGCTCACTAACATAATTCTATATTGACGACTGCTCATTTCAAAGTTGTACTCAACACCTTATTAAATCTACCATAAATTTTCTAATTTAAAAAACTTAGTTATTAGGTCTGGAATATCGGGAATAATATTAATTAAATCCCGATCGATCGTCTTGATCCAGGTTTACTCTGATTTATTGGATTGTAAGGTAAATACTAAGGTGATTATTAAGTCGGTGACTAGTAATAGTTGAGATCACCGATAGACAATTAATTAACATGTTGTTGTGTCTAAAAACACAAAATTTGTAAAAACCTTCTAAAAAAATCCACTCGTCGGTCGTATGTAAATAAATAAAAATAAATTCATAAATGAATTATTTGATCAAATTTAATGAACATCAACGAATTTTCAAAACTCTCATAAAACTTCAATCGAGAATAAACTCGACTTTAAAGAGAAAAATATTAATCATTCTTAGGCTATAGAGATATATGGAGATTTTCACTGATTTTATATTTGAATAAACATCTTGTTTTGTCTAAAAAAAACTATAATTTGTATTCCAAAAGCCAGATATATATATTTTTTTTAATTTGCTGCTTCCAATTTATAAATCAATAACATTAAAAAAGGTTTATATATATAGAAAGATTGGAAAACTTTCACGCAGTATTATTATTATTTGTTAATGTTATGGTTTACCGACCAACTTCTCTTTTAATCAGTTTAAAACAGCGTAAATGCGACGAGAACAAAGACAATGGAGAAAGAGAGAGAATAAAAGATAATACTATAGCCGAGGGAAAGAATCAGAGATCAAAGACCATCAGTGAGAGAAAAAGAAATCGCCAAGTTTAATTGACCGTTGACACTTCGGAGAATGCATTTTCATACATTCATACAAAATGAGGTCTCCTCTACAATTACATATAATAACATCTTTTCTTAATAGAACGTATTAATGGATTATTAAAACAAAAATGAAAATGATGTTTATAGATTTAAATTAGCATTGAATGTTCTCACTTAGCGGAGAAATGATGGGGGAGTTCATTGTCATGGTACAGACAAGTTCACGAAGAAGAAAGAGGTGGGGCTTATTTCCCCACCGTCCTGCACAATGTATATTAGTGGGTCACCTCAGCTGATCTCTTTCAGTATTCAACTAAACTTCGTTAAGAAGACACCATTTATAGAGTCATAACTGAAATGTACCCTCACTGATCAAAATGTGGATAATTATTTACATGGGCGCAGTATCAGTGCTATCAGTTGCTGGCGACACCGTTTATTATACTAATTCCCATGACCAACTTAAACGAACCTTGAATGAAGACACATTCCCAAGAACATATCAACTGGAAGTACCTGGATCTGATCCCATCACTATCATCGAAGCGGAACCATCGGATCTAAGAAAAGCTCGTAAAACCCAAGACTATGATGAAAAAAGAACTAAGGACTATATTGTTCCAGGATCTACCCTAGAACAAGGTGAAAGAGACGGCGCCAGGTGCTATGGACCATCTTGTCATGATGATAATGAAAATGGGTCAAGGAAGGTGGTATACTCACCTGAATTGCTTAATAAATTTTTAAAAGAATACGCAGAGAAAATAAAAAATGCCGATCAAAGCACTAAAGAAAATTTATATCAAATGGAGACGGCTTCACAGGATTCACGCGTTGGTATAATAGTATCGAATAAAGGATCTTATCAGAAGAATAAAATAACTGATCGTGTTGATATTCAAACGCAGAAGGATGGTCTTAGAAAAGGGGCTGAATGGGATGATATAAATCCTAAACGACACAAACATCCCTATGATGATCCTGATGGATGGGTGGCCCTTGAAGCTATACCTTGGACCAAAAGCAAAATATCTAAATGGAAACCCAACGCTCAAAAATTTAGACCAACTAGTACCTATACTTCTTACGACGAAGATAAAGACATTGATAGAATTTCCAGTTATGGTAATGATTATCCTTTTAATAAGTTTCAAAACAATAAACCACAGACCTCCAATAATCATTATCAATCGTCTTCTGATGATTATGATAATATGCCGCATTACTCTGGCTGGACACAAGAAGACACAACCAAGAGGCCCTTCTGGCCAAAGTTAAAACCACAGCAACAAAGTCACAATTACGATTACGACACGGACTCGAAGCTTGATTGTAACCACCCATCACACGATTATAACCGCAGGGTATTAAAGCCCCTTTACGAGTCTAACGGAATAATAACAGACGGTCAAGGTGGTGATTTCCCGTCTGCGAGTCAAGGAGATAGGTTCGCAGCCCCGGGTCACTACAGGCGGCCAACTCAAATCGAATATTCAGATCTCTCCAATAATGAGCACCCGCTGAGTTATCCTGATAACGGTAACGGTGAATGGGTATTGTTATCCACCACGAAAGGATACCAAATGCCGCAGAGGAAGAAGCAGAGATCAATGAGTGTGAGTCCCTCAACTTCCATGACTTCACGCAGAAGCGTGCGCCTTACAGTTCTACCAGCTGTTGATGGTTCCAAAGAAAATATGACAACTTCGCACGGTGGTCTTTTGGAAGTCGAGCCTAGTTTTCTAAGCGTGGAAGAATCAAGAAGAAATGCTCAAAAGCAGAAAAATATTACTAAAGTGAAAGGTGTCAAGCTTAAGAACATCGTATCTACCCCATCCCAATCTGACGACAGCTCAGCAGTTTTGGCAGCAGTTGGCGCTGGTTTAGTACCAGCTACTATGGCTATGATAATGCCAATGGTTGTAGGAAGAAAGAGAAGAGATTTAAGAAATACCTACTCAAACTATTATTATAATATTTATCAAAATGTCACTAAACATCCCTTCGATTTAGAATCTACTATTCAAAGATCTCTTTAGGTTTAAATAAAATTAAAATTTATTTATTATTTAGCATAGATATATTAATTATATACTTACTAGCAATATGTTTTCTAAAAATAAATAAACAATATTAAAATACCAAATGTTTGTTATTCATAATGAAAATTAAAAAATATTTTTATAATTTCGATAAATTTATTAAAATATAATATACAAAACCTATTTTGGCTTATTATAATAATTTTATAAAATATATAATTAACTTAATTTATAATACATTGATTTGCACTTACTATAATTAGATTTGTTTTAAAATGAGCGTGTTGTATTTCTAGATATTGAAACATTACACAATACAAAGTCAGCAGGTTTTCCTCAAAATATTAATTATTATCGAGGAATACATCCTGAAATTATAATCAAGGCCTCTTGCGGCAGAGGCATTTATTTGGCCAGTTCCTAACGTCTAAATTATATGCTTACTTAAAGTGAAATTCATTTTTTATGATGATGATAGTGATGATGGATATTGGCTGAAGCTTTAGCGGCACTCGAAAAATTGTTTTCAACTCCTTTTAAATATCTCGCGATGGTTTCAGTTGTCGATTGAAGAATGCTCAATCCGAATCGCACTTTAAATTCTACAAGATTTTTAATCAAGCCAAATATCGAGAAAGGCTTGGGTTCATAATAATCTGGAGGGTAAGTGTCGGGGTACATCTCTTCTGTGTAAGTTTGATCTTCATCATATTTGTAAGTAGTGGCCTCTCTAGAAGTAGTTTCTTCTATTTTAAAATATCCTAAAGTTGTACTTTCTGTTACACCTATTGTAACTGTTGGAAGTGGGTTACTTTCACTTTTATCTTTTGTCACGGTCTCTTGGGGTTCTTCCATCTTTTGAGCGACAACAATAATCATATTTTCACCATTATTTTTATTTACTTCTTTAATATCAATAATTGGTGTTTTTACTGTTGAATATTTAACCTCTTCAATTATAGATATGGTATTGATATCATTTTTAAGTGGATGTTCAGATAAAGCAATAGTATTTTTTACAGCATGGGGGACCTTTTTTTCTGTTTGGTGTTCGGGTACTTTTTTCTTCTTATCAACTTTATTTTCATCGCTCTTTGGTTTTTCTGTTGTGCCTGATACCAAATCAATAACTGGAGGAGTAGATTTTGTATCAACATTGCTCTTCACGCCCAATGCTTCGTCAATTTCATTACTGAGTTCATCATTGTTCTTATCTTTGTGTGCCTCAATTAACACTTCTTCAAGCGAATCTGCAATGGTTCGTCGTTTGGAATTACTAACTGGAACAACAGATCTTCTTGATCTGAAGCCACGAGGTCCATGTTCAGGTACTGTGGCAGGAGTTACAGCTTGAATCAATTCTTTCGGTACATTTCCTACGACAAACGAATGTTTATTGTCGTCAGATTCGGATGGGGCTACAGTATACCCAGTTTCTTTTTGCTGTTCAATCACATCTTCTATACCCATGTGTAAAGCTTCAGCAACGGGAGCTTGATCGTCTACTTGTTTATTGTAGTCGAATTCTTGTTGTCCATATGCATAAGACTGGTCATAAGCTGGATCTGCAATTCCATCTTGAGTCATGTATGATGCCTGAACAGAATCTGTAACATACGTCTCAACACTGTCTTGCTGTCCAGGATTGTAAACAGGTTGCATTTGAGGATATGCAGGATATTGATCTGCTTGTTTTGTAATATGTGTGTCGTAGTGGATCTGTTCGGAATATGCTGATCCTTTGACTGTATCTACGCTCTGTTGACCGACTCGATTACTTGGGGCAAAACTATTTGTGTCTGATCCATAGGCAACATTTCGATATCTAATATTCTGCTCTTGAGCTTTTTTCTGTGGATAATGAAATTGTGTTTGACCAGCATAAGGGTTAATTTTCTTGTTTGATTCTGGAAGTTCAGGGAAGAAGGTTCCCAGCATTTCTTCTTCTGTCTGTCCACCATCAGCTGTCGCGTATAATTCACCATTTTGTTGATAAATATCATCTTTTCTTTCATTGGTGTCGTAGGCTCTTCTCACAACATTTGAGAATGGGTACAAGAAATAACTGGCCAATCCAACGATTCCTGCTAAGCTAACTAATCCAACACCGACCGAGGGCATAACTTCCCTGGAGAAATAGTTGTATAATTGAGTAGATATGGGTTTTTCTTTCGATGGAACTTTTTGGACAGCTTTGGTACTGTTTGCAGGACTAATTTTACTTTCAATTACTGTAGCTGTACTTTCTGGTTTTGTAGTGGTTTCTTGGACAGGTTTGCGACGTCGATTTTTGTTTTTCTTCTTCTTTGAAGAAGTTTTTCTTTTCGGTTTTTTAGTAGAAGATGGTGCAGGAGTACTAACTTCTAATTCAATTTCGGCTTCTTTCGATTCAAGACTTGCATCCGAGGAGACAACTTCGATTTCAATTTCATTCTTATTTTTGTCCACAGTTTCGTTTTCAGTTTTCTTGTTTTTATTGTTAACTTTTGTTTTCTTCGTACTAACTTCAATCTTCTCTAGCTTGGGTGTAGTAGTGGAAATGGCCTTTTTGGGAGCTTCTGTTACCTTTTTCGTGGCTTCGGTCAAAGGTTGGGCAGTTGTTGTTGATACCGATGCAGGTGTAGAAATGGATGATTCTGTGGAGACTTTTACTGGAGAGGTTTTGTTAAGTGCAGCCGCTTTATTTTTCTGTACATTCGCTAAAACTGAAGCTTTAATTTTGTTCATGACATTTTCGTTCACAGCAGATCCACTAGCAATTAAATCAGACTTATTAGAACTCACAATGGACACAGTTTTTCTATTGAATAGTGGTTTAGGAGCAGCTGTTGTAGTTTGCCGATTAGGTTTAGGTGTTGTTTTGGGTTTATTTGATGGCGGTTTCTTGGTTTCAGTGTTGATTGTGGCAACATCATTTTTAATATCCTCGTTCTTTGAAATTGTTTCTTTTGGATTACTTGTTGTAGATCCTTCACTCAGTAATATCCAAGTAGATAATCCTTGAGATGATGTGGATGATACAGGAGACTTTTTATCTTGTGGTTTTAAAATCGGAACTTCTTCAGTAATAGAAACAACAACACCCGCATTCGAATTTTCAATGACTTGAGGTTTTGCTGTGTATGGAGAAGGTTTTATCGGTTTATTCTTGCTTATTTGCTGATTTTTCATTTTGGGAGGAGTCCTGATGTCTTCTACAATTCTTCCATCATTGGTTGTGGGTGGTGGTGTTTTGTCGCTCTGCAAGAGTTGATTGGCAACCATTTTTATTGATTCTCCAATTGCTGGTTGGTTAACTTTATCATCTCGTGAAGCAGAAGGGCTGAAAATTTAAAGAAAATCTATTAAACAATTTTTAAATAAATGTATGACATATTAAAACACGAAAATATATAAAATAATACATTTAAATTAATTATTTAATAATCTATAAAAAGCATCTTTGTATTCATTTTATTCTAAAAAATATATAATAGAATATTTGTGTACCTCATAATGTTTTTTTAGTATTTAAATTCGATCTTTTTCTTCTTGCGACATCTCTTGGCCATGGTTCAAAATATTTTATGTAAT
>JAGTTH010000494.1:0-11413 GCA_022606485.1 Agraylea sexmaculata
TGTTTATATCTATGGTATAATATTAATAAAATCCTGATCGATTGTCTTATTCCAGGTTTACTCTGAATTTCTGGATTGTAAGGCAAATACTGAGACGATAGTCGGTGACTTCTGTAACTGTAATATTAAATAGTCAAAAATATTTATAACTGATACGACAGTTAAAATTTGAAAAATGAATTAACACATTTTTGTATCAAAAAATAAACAAAATTTATAATATCTTTTAAAAAAGCTCCTTGAAGCGTAAATAAAATAATACCAGATCCCTACATATTTGTCTTATCTTATCCACCCTTTAATTTGTGTTTTTAGCTGGTAAACTACGAAACTTTATATAATTCGTAGATTTAGGTGCATTATTGTTTATAAATAAACGTGAATTGAAGAAAATACAATAGTAATAATATTTTGTGGAAAATAAGAAAAAGTCCGAATAAAGTAATAAGTAATTCCCCGAATCATTTTTTGGCCATTTACACAATTTTAGAAGTTAGAGTAATATATGTGTACCGATACTGTGGTTGAGGGTAGATAATTATTACAATTATGATGAAATAATAAACAAGATTACCAATTATTCCACATAAAAGACCTGTTTTTTTATAACAATACGGTGCGCATAACAATAGAAAGAAATAGAAGGGTCTTAGACCGCAAATTCAACGTTAAACGTTAACGAGACTAAGTAAAGTGGGTGACATAAATACACCACTTTTTACATTGCTTATTGGACTTTATTGTATGGTGAACAAGCACATGGTTATGTAGTTTTGCAGGTGAGTCTTATTTGTGGTTGTTTTGTATTTTGTGTGGTTTTGCGGTATATTTCGATGAAAGCGATTCTGTTGTTAGGGCATTATCGAGTGGGTTTGTTTGTGCTTTTACTGTCACGCAAACCCCATAATAGAAAATAATATATATATTAATTAAAAACTATTAAAATAACAGCACAGCAACTGGTATTGGTCTGAGGGATTAAATTTTAATATGATTTTTGATATTTCTTATACTAATTTCAATACCTTTGATTTACAACGACTTTGATTGTTCAAACAGCAAAACTATAATATCACCAATTATAGCCGCTTAAGGTGAGTTAGTTCAACAAATTTCTCTACAAACATATGAAAAAACTGTATAAAATATTTTATTTATTTATTATTTATACGCCCCGAGAGGATTCTTACAAATTGTTGTTCTTTTTAGACAGAACAACATATTAATTCATTCGTATATTATTATACCTACTATTATTAGTTATACAGGTGTCCGATTTAATAAAGATCTCAGTGCTTATGCCACAATCCAGGAAATCAGAATAAGCCTGGATAAAGATGATTTTAATAATACTATTTCCGATTTCCCAGCTGTAATAACCGATCAAATCGTTTTTTTTTACCTGAGCGGGATTTAAACACATGACTACAGTATTTTTAGCCAAAAATTTGATCAAACCATATGTATATTTAAAAAAAACGATGTAAACAAAATACATGCCATCAATTGATAGCGATTTTATTAATATTATTCCCTATCATAATAACCGATCAATTCAATCAAATGAAATCCTGGATATTGGATGTTATATTTGAGTAGGCCATTATCAAATACGACTTAAGACCATTTTTTTCGAAGTGGTTTTTATTGATAATTTATGGGCTCAAACCTATTATTAGCCTTATTATGAAAATCGACTGTTTTGTTCGTAATTTAGTCCTAAAGTCAAAAATAATTTCATTGGTTTAGAGCCGTCTGTAATACTAGGCAACTCTTTTTTATATATGTACTAAATTTAATCAGTGAAAATGTGATTACAAGAGTGACATTAGAAATGTATACAGAGTATATACAGAGAAAGAAACAAACAGTTGCCCATCGACAACGATTATTCGCAGTGTGTTTATTAGGAATATTATAAGTATTTCTTAATTTATTCTGTTTTAGTGAAAGTCGGTTAAGAAAATGGCAATTGTGTATCAAATGTTGTGCTTTTAATCCACACAAAATGGCGTCAATGTGTTATTTATCTCAGGTGTATTGATTTTGTAAGAGGCTTTCCCTCCAGTGCACAGTGATTCCGTTCTAATGACGGACTTTCTCTTCCTGGTGTATTGCTGACCAATCAGAACATACTACGTTAGACCAATCCCACCAATAGGACACGCGGCTGTATGATAGACCACGCCCACACGTGACATTCTATCACCAGTCGGACGTGTCACACACATCTAAGGTAAATAATATTTACTTATTACTACAATACATTGCAACAAGCAAATCGCCTGCTCCAGCGTATAATATCGTAAGTGCAAAAAATCTGTGTGCTCTTGAGTCTTTATGGAACTGAGCCATATATTGCATTTATGAAACGTCAAAAAATGTTGATTTTCAATCATTATTTATCCTATTAAGTGAGACTTTTTCGAAATAGTAAAATAGTCTTATTTGACCGGCAACTAATGATGATTCATCCATTATCTATTATCATTATCTAACACATTTCATGTCTCTGTCAATAGAAGGTATTTATTTAAACCAAGTGACACCTGACAGGCAGTGTTACCAGATGGAAAAATAATAATTAATACATATCTAAAATCTCGAAATGGGTATTTTAATGATAATTATATTAAATTAATTTCAAAATAATATTAGAGATATCTAATAATGCATAATAAATGACAATTCTCAAAAAACAGTATTAATCGGGAGACTCGCTTTTTAAATATTATGAAGAGTGTTGTCATCGTGTGAAAACAGCATTATATTATTTTATTAATAATTTTAATAAAAAAATTCAAACTTCTTAAATAAAAAAAACAAGCAACTTACTATCTTTGCATTATTCAATGCCTGTCACGTGTCACTCGGTTTAATTATTATTTATAAAATATAACAGTTTCCGATTAAATACCTTGTATTGACAGAGACATGAAATTTGTTATAGATAATGGATGAATCTACATTAGTTGCCGGTCAAATAGGACTATTTTACTATTTTGAATAAGTCCCACTTAATAGCTTATATAATGATTGAAAATTAGCATTATTTGACGTTTCATATATTTTTCATACCCACAATATGTGGCTCAGTTCCATAAAGACTTAAGAGCACACAGATTTTTTTTTTGCACTTACGATATTATACGCTGGATCAGGCGAAATATAACTTCGATAGTTAAATTGTTTCCAGGCGACGATCACTCTTATTCAATATAGCTCGTCGAAAATAATGGTAATGAATATAATGAAGGGTTTAGTCGATCGAGTTTAATACTTGACAGACCAGTTTTTCACCCTTCCAACATATCAATTTGCGACGGTCGGCTTCATCGAGAGTATCGCACCGAGAATTAAATATTATATTATAAATGTGTACTAAAATCACTTTAAGCTCGATAATCTCACCTGGACAACACTCTGGAAGAATAATAAGCAGATAATAATTTCCTTATTGAATATAAATTTGCAATAATTAATTAATAAGTGTGCGATTAAGCCTATAGGTCTTCTTACTTATTTTGACACAAGGATCATTAGTTTTACATTATAAAATAATTATCATATAATAATAATATTTGCGAAAAGATGATAAAACCCCACTTGGTACATATTTCATTATTAAAAACTAAATATACAATATGAAATATTTATATTTCATTTCAATACAAAGTCGTCTTATCTATTATTCACGTGAATATAAAATTTTGGGTTAATATGTATTGTATTGGGTATGTTATATAATTTATTAACATTTAGAAGGTTTTAGTATTTTTAATGCAATTACGTATTATTATTTCATTTTTTTTTTAAATATTTACCTGTCAATGATTTTAACTGTTACTAGTTACAGACTTAATAATCGCCTCAGTATTTATTCACCTTACAATTCAGGAACTCTATTGGGATTTTATTAATATTATTTTCGTTCTTCAAGTCATAATAACCGATTACATTTTTTTTATTTATTTTTTGACTTGTGCGGTATTTGAACCCATAATTCAGTACTTATTTGTTGCCATGCACTTTATTCTTTGAGCTATTACGCTTGTTATTTTTATAATATTTTACAATTACAATATATTTAGATACCCCTTAAAAATTCTCACTCATTGATGATGAAAATCAGATGAAAAAAATAGGATGAGTTGCACTTAAATTCCAAAGTTTTAAAGACAATCATGACACATTTATTAATTTAATTTTTAATTCAAATTAAAAAGATATTGCCTTCTTTTATAATTAAGTGAACATATAATGAATAATACCTATTGTCAATTGAATAACTATAATGGCTACGAATATGATATTCATGGGTTTGAATCCTGCTTAAATGAATGAAAAATAAAGCTATATAAAGCTTTAGGGGTTAATTTATAAAATTTAAGAATACTTTAATTATAATAGTGGCGTTAGTCAAGTCGTGAACCATTGTGAGTTTATTAGTGCATGTACTTACATATAAACAGGCACAGAATCCAAATTCACACTAATTCACTATCAAAAACCTATCGGTATTTATTAAACTTTAAGTAACGATATTAATTCTTATAAACTCAACAATGTTAGTGTTGGATTTTTCATCTTGAATAACGATAGAGCGAGTGATGTTAAATGGTCTGATTCAATTATAGTGGTTCGCTGGAGAAGTCTCGTTGTTGCAAGCGACTCAATGGCCACTAACGAACCATTATGTTCTATAAAAGGCAATATATGGTCGTTGTTGACTTTGTAAATTTGTACTTATTTGTCGCCCCCGATTTGCCAAGAGTCCCAATTAGTCAAAGGTACAAACTATGGGAATCCACGATTTTCACACCGATGCGCTTCTCTCCAAAGGTCATACAAATCGGAAGCGTCCGATAAATTATTTCATAATTAAAATCACACCTATAATAATGTAATCAATTAATTAAAATTGTAATACACAATAGGCTGAAAGTGGCTTTCGAATTTTCGATCCAGACTGGTCAAGATGAGCACGATATTATTTAATTTGTATAATAAATGCATTGCATTAAAACGAACAATTCCTGCTTTATTTATTAAGTATTTTGAACCGTAAAGATGATCTCTCTTAAGTTATGAGATAAGGAATACTCCATTAGTAATTAAAAAAAAAAAAAAAAATATATATATATATATATATATATATATATATATATATATATATATATATATATATATACCTATATTTATCTTTATTCATTGAGAATAAATTAGAATCGAACTATGTTTAATTATATTTATTCAATGTAAACACTGTTTAAATTTGTACCTTAACGTTGCTTAATGTAGCTTCAAACAATGTGTAGATTAATAACTAATAAAAATATATGATCTACCATTTTCATATTGTAATATATACAATATAAAATTATTTTTTAATACATACCAGCGTAATAGCTCAGGGGATAAGAAGCGTGGTTACAAATACTGTAATCATAGGTTCAAATCCCACTCAAGTCCAGAATTTTTTAAATTGATTTGATCGGTTATTACGACTGGGAGATCGGGAATAATATTAATAAAATCCCGATCGTTCGTCTTTGTCCAGGTTTACTCTGATTTCCTGTATTGCAAGGTAAATACTGATTATTAAGTCGGTGACCTGTGTAACTAGTAATAGTTAAGATCACCGACAGAAAATTAACAAGTTGTTGTGTATAAAAAACCCTGTCTAAATTAAAAAGCTCCTTAAGGCGTAAATAAATAAATGGGTATGTTATATGGTTATAAAAAAATCCTTAAAAATAACGTTGATTTGACGTTGACAAAAGCTTTAGTTTTAAGCACAATTGCTTGTTTTAAATTAATATTAATACAAATTTTCAGGTGTCCGTTTTTAAGTCACTATTAATAAGACCCTCGCGATTTTATATGTACATCGATGGGCGTTCAAATAGTCTATAAATCAGTGTTCGCTTGATGAACAATGGGATGAAAAAGGTATGGAGGCAAAAATAAAAAAAATAAACTTATCGAGTCCGCTGTAAAGTAGGACACTGTGAAGCCCCGGGCTAAATACTTGGTAGAATGTACTCTTGTAATAAAGAACTACTAAGAGAGATGCTCCTGTCCACTATAATATTGTACCATAAAAAAGAGACACTGAAAATATATTATGATTAATTGCTGAATAAATCAATTATTTGTGATACCATTGATTTTTTACGTGCTCACAAATATTGTGCCCATAAAAAACTAATATCATAAATATTGTTTAATGGATTATAGCTTCCGTGTGAAATATGTACATATATAGTTTCCGTTGCTTATTGAGATATTCACACATATGTTATTAATAGATAATAAATATAATGTGAGTGGAATAAAACGAACGGTACTTGGGCAGTCCATTTCACACACTAAATCATAGAAAGATATCTAGTGTGAGACTCTATTATTAACGATAACTAATATTTTGATATTATTCAATGATGTCGTCTTACAGTCGGTGGCTTATGTGGGTCAATCGTGTGGATTAATTTCGTAATTCGGTATTCTCGAATGATAAATGGCATTTGCAGATAAGAGATGCACGCATGTGAGTGCCCCAGTTACTGGAAACTGATTAACCTTAAAAAGAAGACATTTAAAAGAGTTTTAGTAAGGCGTGTGTAATATTTGACATTTGATTCCATGATATATGTCTCCAAATACTTAATGAATGCGTGTCATTCACGTTCTACAACAATATCGGTCAGGTATTGTCAAATCTTTTTTTTTTCGGTTTTTATTGAACTTAATTGTATTAAATTTTACGACCCTCAAGCCTACGTGAATAAGTTTAATATACGGATTAATAAAGATTTAATTTCTTATTTAATTCCATACATCTCATTAGGTAGGTTGGTACTCATAATTTCACATTGAATTCTCAATCATACACAAAAATATACAATTTTGACCCTCGTAGTTTTTTGTGACATCAAAAAAGTTAGAAAGTGAATTGTATAATAATATATATAATTGTCTAAGGTGTGTGTATTGGTCTTTCAACCGTCAGTGTTACCAGATGGAAGAATAATATTTGATATTATAATTAATACATATCTAAAACATCGAAACCGCTATTTTAATGATAATAATATTAGATTAATTTCAAAATAAAATTAGAGATTTTTAGAAGTATTTAATTTGATAATGCATAATAATTCCACATTTTTATACTTCATTTTTAAAATAAAAAACACTTTAAAGCAAAAATGAAATCACAACTCAAATAAAACCGTTCTGTTAAAAAACCAAGCAAAACACAAAAAATTATTAACAAATTGAAAATTTCAATTACCCTAGTATTCTTATACCAGCTCATTCAAAACCCGCTCAGGTAAAAAAAATATTGATCTGATCTGATTTATTCAAAATATTATATTTTACTTTAATTATAAAATAAGAAAATAAGCCAGTATAAACCAGCTTAATAGCTCAGATAATGTAGTCAATAATTCAAATCCCGCTCAAGTAAGAAAAATATATTTGATCGCTTAATATGATTGAGAGAGAATAATATTGATAAAATTGCGATTGATCTAGATTTACTATGATTTACTGGATCGTTAGGTAAATACTGAAAGTATAAGTTAAGATTATGAATTTGCACGTTGTTTTGTCTAAAAAAAATAACATTTGTAAAAAAAACTCAAAACCTTCTTTGGAGTCCACATATTTATAAATAAATATGAAATGGGTTGTTAAAAAGCATTTTGAGGTGTTGTAATAAAAATTACATTGTCAAATAAGTAATCAATAATTTTTGGTCGACCTATGTATGGTTGTATGCTACTAAATATTCAATTTTATAAAGTGGAGAAGAAAAATTATATTATAATATACTTTTACTATTTTTTTAAAAGTATACTTTAAGTTTTCATAAGGGTAGTTTTTAAATTCTGGCAATTTCAGTATTTGTAGTATATATTTTCTTATATTTATATGGTTTAACGGTTTAAAAAGACTAAATTTAATATTAATATAAAAAAAGAGATCCACTGGAAATGTCGCCAGGTTTTATCGTGACAGAAATCGTGAACCATTATGTTATTTTTAATGATATTGGATTATGTTCTTTACAAATAAATCATAATAATATTCTCATGTGATTTTGTAACAAATCACCTTGTTTAAAATACTTTAATTAATTTTTTTCATTGCTCCGTTAAAATTGCTCTGATTGAATAATATGGGGTCTCTCTTTTCCCACATCTTACACATCCTCTCGTATATATTTTTTTGCCTTCGTTGCTGCTAATAAATGATGCTACCATTTAAATATAGAGTATGGAATATATGGATGATATTACAGAAATGACATACGACTTAGTATTTAGTTAGCGGCTATATTGACGCCAACAAATCACACCGAATATTATATCGAAGATCACAATCGACTATATTTATTGTTTTTTTTTACCTTTCCCACCTACTGTGCTACACAAATCTGTAATTTCGTATCGTGTTATATCACATACGGATCTAGATCATTGCTTTCAATATAATGTGACCATTGTATGAATAGTTATAAATAAATATTCATAAATTCAATTTTCTTTTATGAAAGTATACTATTAGGCTATTTTAATTTCAAGCTTTTAAGTTGTTTTTCCATAGTTTTATCTTAAGATATAATATATATACATATATATATATATATATATATATATATAATATATATATATATATATATATATATATATATATATATATATTATTTGAGAAGTAATAATATATATAGGGCCTTAGGGAGAGTTTTAACAAATTTGGTTTTTTTACATACAACAACGTGTTAATTCATTGTCTATCGGTGAAATCAACTATTATTAATTACACAGGTAAGCACAACAGGCAGGTAACGGCTCTGTCCAACCTAATAATCGCCTCAGTATTTACCTTACAATCCAGAAAATCAGAGTAAACCTGGATTGAGACATATCCCATTCCTAATAACAGTAATAACCGATCGAATATTTTTTTTACTTAATTATTTAAATGGTCAAAATACAATCCATTCACAATTTATATTATTTATTTATAATACTTCTACCTATAGAAAATATTTTGCTCATCATGAAGTTATCATTGAAAATACGTGATATCATATGTGTATTTATGATTTTTTTTAAACGTTTAATTTTATATATTTTTATAAAATTATTATTTGGATATAAATTTTATGTGCATTGGATTGTATAATTTAGACAGCTTCAGTTTAAGTGATAAATGTGTAAAATTAATTTTTCTATAAAAATGTTAATATAACAAGTCAAATATTGATTTTTAATGATAAATATTTATTTTATGTTAGAAAATATGGTCATCTTATTAATGGACATTAGAGAGTAGTATTGAATAGATGGGAGATGTGACTCTAAATATTCTTTATCTGGATTAATATAACATGATTATGATCAACAGAGCGGCAATTCCCACGATGATTCTCCATACTGGACCACTCACTATTTTTTATTTACAATATCACAACATGCACTTTGTCTATTGAAAGTAGTCCGTGCATTTTCCCATACCGTGTTAAATCAATATTAGCCAAATGTTAAAAGCTTCTCTAAATGATGCGTGCTGTCTGTAATAGAGAAGGACGATTTCTTAATAATTAATTTGCTATTCATTATTAGTTATTATTACAAAGGCTCAGTTGATCCTTGGAAGTCTTCAGGCGCCGATTAATATGTGTGTGGGTGGGCTTAAAATATTTATTTTACACGAGGCGGTTTATGAATATTGAGCTGAAAATAAAATCTGAATTTATTCGGCGTCGTCAAAACGCCAACGTGTATGCAAAATATCAGATTCGAACCCGTAATAAACACGAACAGTTTGCCACTTTATGACAATTATTGTCATAATAAAATACTACTAAATTGACCACGTGTTATATAAATATACCGTTTTAAATATCGCGATTGGGGGGTGAGACAAATTTTTTATTAATATTTTGTCTAATAGATATAGTACATAATGTTTGAATCAACACACTTATTCTTAAATAATCGAAAAAGGGAAAAGAAGTTGGGTTTTACTTTTCTATCGACCAGGTGAAAATTATTTAAGAGAATTAATTAATTTATTTAATTGGATATAAACGTTCACAATAGCTTTTTTACAGACATGACAAAAATAATAATAAAAACGGTTTAAAATAGAAGTGTAAAGTATATAAACAATTAAAACAAAGTATTATATATAAATTTAGTCGTAGTAGATATTGTAAATTGTTTTTGTTGAGTTCAATGCTAAAGATATTTTTAAATAAGTTTTAAAAAATTATCTTTGAATAAAATACTTAGTTACATTTTAGATTACCAAAGGTATAAACGTTTCCACTAATTTATAAATATAGAGAAGTGATAAAGAGAAGTGGCACTTGGCGGGGTTGGCACAGTCTCATACGACACTTGGGATAGTTATTATTTTTTATTCATTTCTATTGTTATAATTCCTCAACATTTATTGGTCCCTTTTATGCAATTTCTGTTATTTTTGGTGCTCTTTTGTTTTTGAGTACCTGATTTGATTACTTTGAAAATCAGGTAAAATGCAATCAGATTCACATGTAAATAATAAAGTAGAGAAACTTACTAGATAATTCATTTAATATAAACATAAATGTACCGCTACTTAATTTTTATAAAATTTTTCAACCAGTTGAGCTAATTGAGTGTCTTTTTAAAGTTCACATAGTAGGATATTTCTTGTTCGGATTTGTGGTGTCTTGGCAGAAGTATATTTAAAAATTAATGTATTTTCAATCAAACAAAGTCCACTTTACAGTTCGTAAAACAATCTGAATCAAAAGGCAAGAAGGCGTGAAATTTTCAATTAGATCCTCTCAAATGTGAAGCACGTTGACACATTCGGGTTAATGTAATCGGTTCACACTGTTGATATTATGATGGTTACGATGAGTATGATTATTTATATACACATTTATTATATTGTGTTGAAGGGAAAGTTCCATTTGTTTTGACACAGGCGATTGTCTTTTAACCATGATGCAAATTGTTTTTGAGGGCGTATGATTATCGCCACTGTTGCGTGATTCTCCTCCAACAGGACGGGATGACAATATTTTTTAAATTAAAAATTATATATATGCTGGAGTTTTAAATAGTGGGAATATTTTAAAGGGGAGTTAGGGTATTGTTAAATAATTAATTGAGCGCTGTTATTCCAAATTTGAGTTTGCCGAGTCGATTCATATATTGCTCTTAATTAGCGCAAAAATATATTTTTTTAAATTCCCTATGATCGAGTTATTAACGTGATTTTTTAAAAAATATTAAATGATGATTTTTAAGGATTTTTTATTACCAATTCGATCCTGTTTTTGTAAATTATAAAGAACAGGCGGCAGTCCGTATACTAATTGAAAAGTGCAACTCCCTTGGCA
>JAGTTH010000496.1:0-18793 GCA_022606485.1 Agraylea sexmaculata
ATATATTATATATTAATAAATAAGATATTTACCTTACTAAATATCAAAATATAAGCAATGCATATTTTTACGGTGCGGGAATAAATTGTTTTTATTCACGATTTATTAATTACTTTATTTAAAAAGTTATGCAATATAACGTGACCGCACTTAAATTAATAAAATTTCTAATCATTTAAAAAAACATATGGATTTATTACATAATTTTATAAATTGTCTATCTATTTATTTGAAGATGTTATAATCCCAAATAGGTTTAATTATGATTTTTTGAACTTGATTAATTTAATATTAGACAGTAAAAATGTTAATAATATACATATTAGCCCCAGGCGTACTAACTTATATGGAGAGCATATTTTTTATGAACACATAAAAAACCTTCATAATGAATAATAATGGCAATCTCAATGCTCACCCTTGACTTTGTTATTATTAATTGAACATCGCATATATTTTTGAAGGAACTTCACATGAGTGACCCAAATGGTGCACACTTTTTCCAATAGTCGAACCTTGGATCGTTACTTTACTAAGCACGATTAAATCGTGATATGCCTTCTACTACAAAACCATTATTTTTACATTGGCTTCATAATGCACTCAATACATTTTCATGTGGATGATTTTACGACAGATGATTTTATTGGTTCAGATGTGTGATTCGTTCAAGATGTTCCATATTCGTTTATTATAAACTATGATTTATTCACAGTAAGATTAATTTATATAAAGAATAAATAAATAAACGGTATTGCCATTTACAAGTGAAATGGAATGCTCGATCAAACGAATTTTCCCATAAAAGCTCTTATAACCTATTTGTTTATTTATTATCATAAGTATTACAGTATACGAGTATATAAGTATTATTATTAAACAGGTTTTTTTAATTTTAATGGACACTATTTAATTTAAATTCAAACCGTTTTTATTATTGTCAATAAACAAATATAGTTGGATCGAAAATTTTAGACTCTAAACTTAATTATGTATTTTAAAATACATAAAATAGTGTGAAGATTTGATAGCTTTTTGTGTCAAGACAATTTAACCTTAGGTTGAATTTGATATGAAGAAGGTTTAATTTGAAATGAAATATGCAAAATTTGTAGGGAAAAATTTGTATACAAAATTATAGTATTATAATTTTCTAAGACGAATTATTTAAATTATTTAATGACTGAATTTTAGTCGATTAACAGTGTGACTAGTGATATTTCAAAAAAAATTTTTTGAAGCAATATAACGAATTAATGATACAAGTAATTAAATTAAACTCGGATTATTACAATTAAAGAAAGAATGAAAGAAAATTTGACATTACATGATTTCAAAAAAAAAAAAAAAATATTGTGTTTTAAATTTTTTGTAGTCGCTCAATCTTACTATCATGCAATCTGCAGTTTTTTTATGCACTGATTGGTGATCGTGTTTGTTTAAATTTATTTCCAGAAGCAGCAACGAGCACTCATGTCTGTGCCGCGCCTAAGACTTGACGAGGCTGTGTATCTGTAACGAATTATGATAAATATTCCGATAAACACGATTCGATGATAATAACAAATGCATATTTAGTACACCTAGTTCACGTATTACTTGTCTATTGTGTCATGATGTCACTTTGCAACGAAATATTCATGGCATACATTAGAATGCACGAGCTTTGAACGTGAATATTTTATACAGACACTATCATTTAAAATATGTATATCATAAACTTTTAGAATTCTTCTAAAAACTACCATTATTTTGCCTGGAATCTAATTTTGGATTTTAATAGTATGCCATCATTGGGAATCGAAAAGGGTTAGTTCAATACAATTTAATATCAACTTCAACATTTATAAGGGTAGGCTTCCTAATTTTTTTAAATGCTAATTATGTCATTAACTAGTATCCTTAACTTATTTAGAATATTAAATATATTTATTTATATACACCCCAAGAGGATTTTAATACCAAATAAATCATTTTTTTAGTTGAACCGGATTTGAATCTAGTTATTACGCTGGATATCAATAAATTTATTTATTTATTTACACACAAATACATAAATTACAAATAATGCGTTACGATGGTTTACAAAATAAAAAATGAAGATGAAGAAAAAAAACAGTAGGTAAACAAAAAATTAAAAAAACTATAGACTCAGAGGAATTATCCTACCGTAAACGGGTGTGATTAGTGATATTGTCTATCTGAGCATAATTAAATTTCGACATTTGGTCTAGAAAAAATTGTTTATAATAATTAGGAGATGTCAAAGATATCAGAATATTTTTATTGAGTTGACGACAAATATACATTTATAAAATTATTTGACTATAAAATTGATACACAATAATTCGCGCTTTTTTAACATTCATAGACAGATTTCTTTGCCAATCGCTTATTTAATTTAAAATTATATATTTTAATAATGCAGTCAGACAGTTACTTTTCATATACAGCTTTTTTCCATTTGCGACAAATTTTGATTCTAAAGTTAATTGATTATTCTTATTTAATTGCCTGAAATAAGGGGCAACAATTGTTTTCACTATATTGTTTAAGACAATTTTAATTAGTTAGGATTATATTTTATATATAAAAACATATCATTTGTGAAATATTTCATGCAACAGATTATTTATCTCCAAATCATACATTTTCCCCAACAAACCAAGACAATACAATGAAATTACGAGGAAGACAGCGAAATGAGGTCAACAATTATTTTTTCATAACCGAGTGCAATTTTATGCAAATTCAATGTGACTTCAGTAGGTACTTTTTACCCAAGTCATAATAATGACCTCGTAAACTTAACCTCCGTGGCAAAACACACATTGGGTTTTTGAGATTTTTTATCGTAATTAGTTAAAGTGACAGCCTTACAAACGAGGTTCCAGTTTTTAATCTTGGTAATTAAGTCATCAGTTTGAACGCTTTAACGTGACTACTGTATGCAAGGGCTAATGTTCTAAACACGAGCCGCCTTGTGGCCCAGTGGTTAGTGTAACGGATTCGTGAGTGAAGACTCCCGGGTTCGATTCACGGCACCGGAGTCACTTGGTAGATCTAGCTTAGCAAACTAGATCTTAAGTACTCATTGCTGTGTGGTGGCCTGGGAAACCATCTCTACTATATTCTCCCGTAAAGGCCAAGGTGGCCTGGCCAACCCCTTATAAAAGGACTCCCGTCAATAGGGAAGGCGTCACGATATAAACCTAAACGGTGAATTAGTCAATTAATTTATAAATACAAATAATTTTTGCGATAAAAATTCAATCCCATATATTTTTAATAAAAATACAAAACATCGATGTTAAAATTGTATATTATATAATCATTCAAATAAAATCCTATTTATTATTAAAATTCTATTTATACCCAAATAAAAAAAATCAGATTAATATACTATAACGAATCTGATGCTTGTTATTTTTTTGATTGCTATTAACAAATATAAAGTGTGAATTAGTCAAATAAATTATTATTAAGAATAAAAATAGTTATATTTGAAGTATTTTTGCGATAATTTACATCCAAGGTATTACACAAGGTATTGTTGACTTTGCAAAATGCATTTTTAAAATAATAATTAAAAATTGAAAAGTTTAACTAGCCGACTTCAACCATTAATGAAGGTATGGTTGTGTTACATTTAATGTACCAATCCTTATGTTTAATTATTTGAGTATCAATAAAGGGCATGTTGTATAGGAGATGCTTATTATTATTATGATTGCTACTAACAAGAAATAGTCAAATAATTTTATTTGTATTATTTTTGCGATACTTTAAATCCTATTTACATGTTCTTGCTGATTAAAATTTCATTCCATATACTTTTAATAAAAAAATATATAAGATGTTTCAACCATCCATTGAGGTTAAAATTGTATGGCAACTAATCATTCAAATAAAATCAACCGAAACAAATGACAAATTAATATAGTCCATTGATGGAAGTCGTATATATTTATTTATCAGTCTAGACTAGAGTGTAGTCCAGAAATGTATTGGAGAATGTTTCACCACATTTAAAAGACATCGGCTTCGTTTGTCACATTCGAGTGTAATGAGCGACAAAAGTACGAGTTCGTGCATGGTTTGATTAATGACCTGCAGCCAAACTACAAAGACATTATTGCACGTGTTCAATTGACAATATTCTGCACAAAAAGAGTTATGATATTATATGGGGACTTAAAAAGAAATGCCTTCAAAAGCTAACAACATTCAATAGAGTCTGGCAACACTAATTATTATAACATGGCGGCTACATGTGTGACGTAACATCGCCACGTTCTGCGTGCTGCCAAATTATATATGTGTACATTATTAATTGAACATTTTTTCCTAGATTTGTATTCATAAGCTCATTGTTTCTTATATGTGTAGAGAAAATAATAATATTTAGATACGCACATAATACGACGAGTGATTTTCCAGAGTGATGTCTCTTTTTTATCAATCCACTAGGGTAATTTTAATTGAAATTTTAAATTTGTTAATGTTTTTTATGTTCTGTTTGGCTTTTTAATAGGAATCTTCTATTTTGAGTTTTGATTTTATTTTTTCTTTTAAGTTGTTTATTTTTCTATCAGAAGTTTGAATTTTTTACAATTTTCATACTATGACAACACTCAATATTCAAGAAGCGAGTCTCCCAATTAATACTTTTTTTTTGATTTGTCATTTATTATGCATTATTGAATATGATTTGGAAATTAATTCAATATGATTATCATTAAAATACCCGTTTCGAGATTTTAGATATGTAATAATTGTAGTAAAATAAATCTGGTAACACTGATGGTTGAGGGATCTGTACAGACATATAACATACACACACCTTAGACAATCATATATGTATTTTTTTTATTAATATTTCTATCGTATCACTGCACTCCATGTGAAAACGGGATGGATCAATATAACGAAAAAAAAATTTGATGATGTCTAATTTTGTGGTGTTGCCATATACCACCTCCTTTCTCAGCATGTATAAAGTTTGATATTTGCTCTACAAACAAAAAAAATGTCTCAACCAAAGCTAGCACATTATTCACAGCTCACGCAATAATGGATCATCAAAAACGTATAATATAATATGTACAGGGGCCGTTTTCAATGAGAGTGTGCGCGTGCGGTGCGTATGTGTGTACACCAATACTACTAAGCTCTTGTCTATTCGTTCACACACCATCAAGCACAACTCAATAATATATTGAATATCGGCACACTTGAATTAAAACAATATTTTATTTTTAAAACAACTACAAAACAAGATTAAAGGTCAATGCAGAGATATAATTAATTACACGGTTAAAAAAGTATACTTTTTTTTTTAACTTGTAACCAGTTTTACAGTAGCGCTTTTGCAATTTGATTAATATTAGCTGTCGTCTATGTGGAACAATAAATAATATATAAGAAATCAGTGAAAATATTTTAAGGGAAGGTAGTGCAAAAGTATTAAAAATATATTTTCACAGTTAGTGATTTATTTCAGATAATAATGATATCCATCTGTCATTCCATTTAAATTATTTTTTAAATTTATAAATAGTGAAGTAATCATAAGTGAGTAAAATTATTGTTTTATTAAAAATTATTACATATTATAATGATAATGGGCGAGTTAATGCCCAGTATGATAAATAACCCATTGATTAATTTTGTATTTAGGTAGTTTTATAATTATTTTAATTGTAACTATACATTTTGTCTCCTTAACTATTACATGATAATATTGATTATATAATTATTTATTTTTAGCATGTTGAAAAGCCCTGAAGCTTGTCACGATTTAACCCATGGTGATCGACATAACCATGGGCTATACTGAACTCTTCAACTGCCTATTCTATAATCGTAAACATATAAAAAATCAACATTTTCCTAATAATCTAATATATTATATTAGCTTAAGAGTTACTTGTGAACTTTGGGTTATTATTTTTTTTAATTAAATGATGAATGATTTTAACTATTGACGCAACAATAGGCTTGTTTTACGTAATCAGATGATACTGGATCTTTATAAAAAGGTCACGCACCGTAATGATCTATATAAATTAAAATTAAACAAGGAAACACAATAGAAAACCATTAATAAGAAAAAGAGCTCGTTATATTATTGCTTCAATGGGCGGAGATATTTCATTAATTATAGACGACATCTAGCAATAATAACTTCCACTTATAGCAATTTTAACTGCACAGTTTGTTGAGGATCATCTCACTTTAAAACTACACATAAAATAAGTAGGTCAATAGTAATACGAACAGTGCCGGATTAATCTTGTGTGGGGTCTGTAGCAAATATTAGAGTTTATTCAGAAAATTAGGGTAAAAATACTTCAGTTAGAATTTATTTTGAATTGCCAATAACGTTGTAAATAAATATTTTCACTATGTCGTTCTTGTGGAGTATATTATAAAATAAGGGCGACTAAACAACAAAATGCTTAAAGCGAAACTGATTTAAACGTCACATAACCAATATGACGTGCATTCAAAATTGTAGCGGGAATTTTGCCCCAAATGTTACTAGCTATGAAATATATTATTGAATGGACGCATATTTTTCAAACTCATATAAATTGTTCAAAAATCAATGAATTTTTAAACAATCGAAAAAAATAGTTCAACCCATAATCTATTAAATAAAGCTATTTTTCAGTCGATTAAAAATTATAGCAATCCAATATTAAAATATAAGT
This sequence comes from Agraylea sexmaculata, assembly GCA_022606485.1. Classification (NCBI taxonomy): domain Eukaryota; kingdom Metazoa; phylum Arthropoda; class Insecta; order Trichoptera; family Hydroptilidae; genus Agraylea; species Agraylea sexmaculata. The sequence continues at coordinate 6,717 of JAGTTH010000496.1, forward strand.
ATATTTTTTAATTTGTTTGAATAACTCTCTGGGTAATTTTTTTTTAAGAATCCACCAGTAAAAAAAATCCATTATGATTAATTGAGCCTTGGATAAGATCGCACAAAATTATATTTGCAAGTTAGTATTTTATTTATTAAATTACAGGTTTTTATATCAAATATAATTGGTTCAAAAACGAGTGGTAAACAAGATGATTCATTGAAAATTTATTGCGTGAAATACCTATATAAAAAAACAGAACTTGTATGAAGGATATTGAATATACAGTGACTACTTATTTCTGCTCCAATTGCGATTCTGCACAAACTATTAAACCGTCTTCAATGGATACTTTTTTTGTGTTTAGCTTCTTTTCGAAACTAAGATGATATGGTGAAAAAAAATCATCATTAATTATACTCCTTTATCGATGTTTTCAGCATGTTCATAAAAGAATTCATTTGAATTGGTGCCCTTGCAAATAATCTGATTGTCCATGAAAATGGGTCTTTGTTTTGTACGGGAATGATTTTTTTTAAATTAAATATATACAACACATATATTGCGTGTCCATAATGAAATGTTTTTTATGTATAAGAATTTAAAATAATTTAATGACTCAATATCATATTCATGATATTATCATCATGAGAAAAATGAACGATCAGGTATTGGCAATTATTCATCTTATTATTATTAAAAAAAAATTATATGTATCTACATATTTTAATTTGAAATAAATGTATCTAAATATCTTTATTTCTTATTTTTATTTATTTGATATATTGCTCACTTCTCTCAACAACGTATATCTCAAAATAAATTGTCTCAGAATGTCTTAACATTTTAATGTTCTTATGGTAAAATTATCGACGGATTTTATCCATTTTTTTAGATCTAACTTCCACAATATTATATACCATAATAACAGAATTTCAACCAGACGTTAACGATATCAACAATTTGTTGAGTATCATTGGTTGATTTGGAATATAAGGATTTTTTTAAATAAAAATAAGTATAATCGTCATGGAAAAAATGATTTTCTGATATTCTGAAAATTTATATGACTAATTTCACCCACAGATTCATTAAACTCAATAATATTTGTGTAATAGTGTCGTTTTTTTTTTAATATTTCCACAAATTACTATCAAACTTATAATCACGTTATTGAAAGAAGTGAATTGTTTCATGTATTTCCATTATATTTTATTATAGAAAACGTTTACTTTAAAAATGAAATTATTAATAGTCAATTATTGCACAAAACTAAATATCTTTATTATTAAGTAAGAGTTTGGAGTATTTGGTAATGGAAAATTGCGAGGTGTTTTGTAAAAGCGAATATTATGTGCATTTCGGTCCAGAGACCATTTCCGAAAAAAGCATCATTCAGCAATTTATTCTATCGCGTGTGACAGAAATAAAGAAGACGAAATTTAGGATATAAAAAAGTGGCCAAGAGCAACTTTAAGATAATGACCACTGACCTCAATCATATAATGCTACACCCATATTACTTTATATAACATATATTTATATAGAAAATGTATTATAAAGATAAATATGATTCCGATTAGTTCTTTTCTATATAAATCTCATGTCAAATTTAAATAAAACATTCTCATGTTAGTAAAAAGACTTATATACTCTGTACACTTAAGTCTATTTCCAAAGATATATTGTTCTATCAATCATTGTAAAAACTTATACATAATAAAGAAATTGTAATATATTTTATATAAATAGGTTCTGAATTCACAAAAATAATTGACAACAATGGCTAAAATAAGGTTATATTTGAATGGGAATTTCAAAATTGGCACATAAATAAAAATTACTTATTTTCAGGAGACAAAAAATAATTAACTTAATTTTTTAAAACATCACATACTTTATATAAACCTTTAGTTAGTCTATATTATTTTTTAAATATTTATGTTTTTAAAATTTGCCTCTTCATTCATTCAGTAATATAATCAAATTTAAGTAAAATAGAGGGCACATTTAAATATAACTTCATTATTGTTGTGAAAAATATTTATATCTAAAATAAAACTCTTCATTTCAGTTCATTTTCGGATATCGATGACTAAATATTAAATTTTTTGAGGTGATAATCAAAATTAATATTGTGCCATTTTTTAAAAAAAAAATCGCTAATAGACATCGATACAGAATATATGATTTAAGAATAAAAAAATTGGGATATTTATCAAAAAACAAATGAAAGAGGCTAAAATTTTGCTGCTCGTTTTAGCGCAAAAAATATCTTGTTTAACGAGTTGTTCATATAACGAGTAATATTTTAGATGCCCGTTTTAAGAGAGAGGCTAGTCTGTATTTGATATTTGACGTGTTGTTGGGTAAGAATTAGAAATATTTAATAGTTAAAGCGAAGAATGTTCTCATCCTGCATTCTGTTCGATCTGACCTTAATGCGGTTTTGGTGATAAAATTTTACACAATTATTTTTAAGTATTCTTAAGGGATGCCTTACTTAATATCGATAATCAATCATAACTATGATTATTATGGATATAATAATACTGCCGGTGAAAGCTCACTAATAGAGCCTTAAACATGAGGAGTCTTCTTGAATGTATAACATTGCGGAAGAATATTATGTCAAGAGGTTAATGTGTAACATTATTATGGCCACCATTCATTATCACATACATTGTTCTTACTGTCATTGGGTAATTACACTGAAATATATTATTAAATGCTACTGGGTGGATATTTAACTAAGGTGATAATGAACACATATAAGTCTTTTGCTTCAGCAAAGCTATTTAAAAATACGGTTATGTTGCGTTACTTTTTTTCGAAGATCGTTTTATTCTAATTCATATATCATTCCATTAAATTATTTTCATAATATTTATAACGGTTTGGTCAGGAATATTATATATAGGTGATAATAAATTTAAAGAGTGAGTAATTTTTTTAACTCAAATTTTTTAAATTTTATTTTATTATTTTTTATAAAATTAAATTTACAATGTTAAAAACTATGACAGTTAAAAAATAATCACTCTTTTAATTAATTATCACCTATATATATATTCATCATATATATATATATATATATATATATATATATATAATATATATATATATATATATATGTATCTAATAGGAGAGAAGAACACATTACGGGATAAATATTTTATGCAGATTATATATATATATATATATATATATATATATATATATATATATATATATATATATATATATATATATTGCTATATATATACATACATATAAATTAATATCCCACAAATAATATTTACGTATTTTTAAAAATGGCTATGGTATAAAAAACTTTAAAGCAATAATTCTAGTCCTATACGTGTATTTATTACATTATTAATAGGTTAACCTAAAAATGTTAACAATGATTAGTTAGGTTGCAATATTATAAAAAAAAACAAATTATATATATAAGAAATATCGCTTTTATTATTATTATTATTATTATTGAAATTAAATTATTACAATTAGGTGAAAATAAAGATGATTGCCACTAACAGGTGAACAAAGTTGTGAATATATAATTTTAACCATTTCTTTAAAATGTTGTCAATGATTAAAGATCCATCTTGTACCCATATTTTTTTACAAACAACGATCACCTCCGAATTATAAAATATAACAAGGATGACTTTTCATTTACAACAAGGCTATGGACATTTTGTGTGCATTATTTAATATTATTTCATTGTATTGAACAATTAAGATCAGATATTGTACGATGAATCATAAGGTTACTCGTAAGTTGACCAGACAAATAGTTGGGTGTGGAAATGTGTGCGTTGTTTTAAGATTGAATCTTGTGTGTCACGAATAATATCTTGAATAGATAAGGGTGTAACAAAGACCCATAGTTTTGCAATACTTCAGAGAGGAGCTTATCTGAACTATCCTGGCTCCTGTCACGTGTAAATAATTATTTTCACAAGACAGACTCGTAAATCTAATGGATGAGAAGACTATAAGATTGCGTTGTGGTTAACTCGAGTCGTGATGTGCGCCAAATCCGGGAAATACACCGTTCACCTTTTATATAATCACTTTTATCTTTAATGTGTCATCTAAATGTACAACAATACGCTCTGTTTTGGCTGCTATGTCTCTCTAATAATATAATTTAGTTAAATTGCGAAAGTTCAACTCTAAATACGGTCTTTAATGTGTGAAGTAGAGGATAACACCTTTTAATAGTTCGTCATTAACTATATGAATTTTAGTCATTTTTATTTTAGAACTACAACCACATCACATGAAGAGAATCAATACAATGGGTTATATATATAGGATTTTTTTTAAATTTAACTGGAGCTATTATTAAATGGGTCATCTAACTAATTTTATACAGCTTTCATAAATAAATTTTATTCATATATTTTCATGGTCAAATCCTGAGATGAGGCAAATTTCAAACACAATTATAATAATTAATTTATTTTATTAGATTGTTAAAAAATTCAATTTAACAATATACCATTTAATAAAAATCCAACTTCAAAACTAGTTTCGATCATCCACTTGGCCTACGTTTGATGATTTTTTACAATTTTATACATTTATTCTTGACACAGTGGGATATACGATTTTTTTATATTTTAGTGGATAGTTATTTATTATTAAGTTAATGGTCTAAAAAACTTATACATGATATTAGTTATCATATTATAAATTGTGTATTTATGGAAACAATTATTTTGTTATACTGTACTATTAATTACCAAAATTCCAATGGAATATTACAATTTACCATTTAATAAAAATTTAATTTTAAAACAAGTTCTGAGCATATGATTGGCCTACGTTTGATGATAATTTTAATTAATGTTGTTAATTAATTTTAAAGATTTCTAATTTACAGAATTTATGAAAACTCAACTTTTATGACAATTTATTAATTCATTTAAAAGTTCAGTCTTGTTTTTTCTTCACACCACCCAATATAGAAAATTTTAAAAGGGAAAAGATAAACTATGAATTATTTTTAATTCAAAAACCAAATCATCTAAAATATATAACTGACAATCCCTATTGAAAATACACAATAGTTAAGTGAAATGTAAAGAGTTACAAGCACAAAGGCAGCTCAATACCGACATTATTATGTTTTGTATAAAGGTAAACACAATTTGTAAAACATCCATACAAGATCGCTATTGACCGTTCAAAAAATTAATATAATATTTAAAATAAAATTATGATTTGTTCTGTGATTGAAATAACGATTTTGCATTGTAAATAAACATCAAATGTTAAATGTCAATAGTCCAATGTATCTTGAGGTGCACTTAAGATGTGTCTAACTAATTTATAACTGTATTGTTGAGTTTTACAACTTAGTTATGAGATTTGTCAATACTGTGTTCAAATAATTATATTTGTGTAATTACCGACATAAACTATTTATGAGGATACTGAAATATGTTCTTAATATTGTGAGTGTAAGTGTTATTTAATGATTTTATCATAAAAGCAAATATGTGTTGAAAAGGAAAATTATATGAGATATGCTTCTATGGATTCTTCTTAACTTTTGAATTGGTGATCAAATATAACTAAAGAAGCTCAGTATTTATTTTGACGTAAAACGCTTTGACCTTTAAGCCAAACAATAATTCATCGAAGATTCAGTAATTCAACGTTTATATTTATCTTTATCGATCTTGTCGTCGGCTTTAAAGCTTCAGGGAAATATCATACAATATTTGTCGGGTTTCATGTTGACTGCGCGTTCAAATCCCTCTGATATATTTTTTTATTTACTTTAATATTATATAGCGTGTAATATAATGAATGCAGAATACAAAATGGTCTGTTTTAAAGGTTAATATGTTGTGTGAATGTGGTAAGTGTTGCGCAATTCATTTACTCATCGGAATAAGAGCACATTTTAAAAACATTGCAAAGCTTTCGTTCAAATGTTAATGTTGAATTTGGAGCCATGCATTTGTTGTATTAAAATATAATCATCAGCGGAGTTGAATAAACACGCAAATCACGCAAGTAGTACTTGTATGTATTTATAAATATTTTTTAAAATTAAATTTCTTCGAATATTTACCCTTTGAACTCCAAGCTTTTTTTTTCAGCTTCACCACTAAATTGTAAATCAATTAATTGGATTTTATTGAATTATTATTATTAGATAAATTTTACTATAAAATAAAAAAAAACACAACAAGTTTAAAATCACTTAAACCTTATGTAGGAAATTAGTAAAAAAAATGTGAAATTATAGTTACACACATTGCAAAATAGAAATAGGTTAATTTTAGAGTCTCCTCGCCCTCAAATTAACCCAATTTAATCAAATTTTTAATCAATACTAATTGCGTGAATTTTAAGATATATGTTATAAAAAAATAGCCCAAATTCTGTGGACTTTTTATAATATATTTTTTCGAAAATGTAATCAGCTTCTTGAAAAACAATAATTGATGTGATAAAATCATAGTTTGTAAAAATAAATATCATCATCTTTAGATACTCGGAGAAGGAAACTGGTTCGCAAACTATATTCATATTAAAATTTTGTTGTGGTGTGACACATCACGGCTATTAGGAACTCGTGTAAGATATGATGAGAAAAAAATGCAAAACCCACTTATCATAATACATATAATCTTTCTATTACAATAAACTGATAACTGTTGCTTCATTTAAAGGTTAGCCTGGTATGTTGCTATACCTAGATTTTCCAAATTTGCAATAAATATAAAATATAATCAAGATGAACCTGTTTAAGTAATAAAATATAAGTTTTCTCGGACACTTAGAGATCTATTAAAATATGAAATTATGATAACAATTGCAACATTGTCATCAGAGATGATGTAAGCATATGACGAAATGTAGTTACTTCAAGCCATAAATAAATTACTATTTCTAAACTAAATGCTTGATGATGAATTTGATAATTTAAATTCATTTAAATCATAACGAGGTGTTGTTTTAAAGGTGACAAAACAGTCATCGATGATGTGGCTTTCATATTTAATACTTGTATAATAATGGAACAAAGTAGGCCATTTACACTATGCATGTGTTTTTATATAACCGTATTAATTTATAAAATAAGACAAAGAGGCTATGGAATATTATTATTATAGTGATAAATGTCAAGTGTTAAAAGAGTAACACAAGGAGGTTTTGTTAACACCGTAAATAATCATCAAAAACCATTTAATATCATAATATAATAATAAAATAATGTGAATGTGTTGTGGAAATAAATGTTGCTTAATTAATTATATAATAAAGTTTTCAGTAAGGAAGAAAGTAAACTGTTAACCTCAAAGATCTTTCTCGTGTCAAATTTTAAGCCAATTATTATTTTAATTTATCCAAACTGATTATTTACACCCGATATAATTTTATCAATATTTATACAACTCGATTGTGGGACAGTATGATTCTTGAACTGATTTGAAAATATTTTCTTGATTTTTTTATAAAGCCACCCGCAAGAGTCATTTTTCATAGGTAATGAAAGTAACCGTGTGCTGATTACATTTTATAATTTGTCTCAATCACGAATTTGAAAATAAACTTTGGTAAGTCGATGAAAAATGTATTACAAATTGCAAGGGTTATAGTTTTCGGGTTTTAATCAACCACGCGTTCAAATCTCTATCATAGAATTTACTATAAAATATACATATAAACGGGTTAATTAAATCCTGAGAAGAGGCAAGTTTCAAAGAATATATTTACTTTATCAGATTGTTCTGTTAAAATCCGAAAAATCAATATTACAACATACAATTTAATAAAAATCCAATTTAAAATCAAGTTTCGATCATCCACTTGGCCTACATTTGATGATTTTTTAATTAATATTAATTTTATACATTTCCTCTCGACACAATGGGTTATTTTTTATAATTTAAGTAGAGTTATTATAAAGTTAATGATTAATTATTAGGTGAAGTGAATCAATTTGTGAAGAAGCTAAATAAAGTGTTTCATTATCCTATTATTATAATAATAAAGGATTTTTGAACGTTTTTAAAAATGTTTGAGAGTCGCTTTTAAGTCCATTTTTTTCAACAAAAAAGGTGAGTTATCACGTGTGCCGATTAAGCCGTTGATATGATAAAATTACATAAAATAAAGACACACAGTGCTCTAAAAATATTTTTTTCTACCAACTTGGGCGAAGTATAAAAAATTTTGGTAATTTATTAATAGAGACCCAAAATTTTTGCAGATATAACAATATCAATCTTAACGAGCACATCTTAACGAATTAAGATATACAAATATCAGTATATTTTTGAATTGCAAAATCATTTTATGATTGATTATAAGCCTCGATTCATTTGATGTTTATTCCACTTCCGACTTTCTGTCGTGATAAGCCTTAAAAAGTATTCTTCTTCATAAAGTTGTGCAATATTTGACCGATAGGTCGTAATAAAAATTGCGGATATAAATTCCATTGCTTGAAATTAGAAATAAGCAATAAGATAAAATAAATCAAGATATATATCGTCTGTATTATCCATCAATATTTTATAATCGACAATTTTCTATGCTGATTATCTAAATATGCAAATATTAAATAAAAACAGTGATGGTGTAGGAATTAAATAAAACACGCAATTTACGCTTGAAACGTTTGCCTAATCGACAATGTAATCTTATTGACATAATAGTTAAAAAAAATACGTTTTTCTACTATTATAAACAACAACGTGTTAATTAATTGTCTGTCTGTGATTTTAACTATTACTAGTAACACAGGTCACAGACCTAATAATCAGTATTTACCTTACAATACTGGAAATCAGAGTAAACCTGGATCAAGACGATCGATCGAAATTTTATTAATATTATTTGGGATCTCTTCAGTGGGATTTGAACCCATAATCGCAGTATTTGTAGCCATTACGCTGGTGATATTTTAATCCATGACACCAAATCCCAGATCGAGAAAATTAACCGTTAAAAAAATCTCTCATTACAAAAAGGTTACATAGGAATTTTTTAACCGACTGTCAATATGTTAACAAAAAATGTTGCCAATGTTAATAAAGAATAAATTAGTCAACGATAAAGAAAACAATGAATAGGTGTAATAAATTAACCGGTTGGGATATTTAATATTAATTAATATTCATAAGAAATTCACGCATTCAATTCTTACGACACGTGGGAATAACAATGACAGTAAAAGGCCATAATTTATAACTTGTCTCTACCTGTGTTTAATAATTGATAAAGCTGGTTAAAATACACCGGAAATAATATTGGATTTCTGTCAGATTTTATAAAATTATTTTCGGCTGTCTATTTAGTTAACACAAAAATTATAACAAACAGGTGTCGATCAATCAAAAAATATGTCAGAAGGCACAATTTTATTCAAATAGTAAGTGTGATTATATTAATGAAAATAATGCTTTATTTACATTTCAAAAGCCAATTTGTAAACACCAAAATACTTGGAATATTCACAAACCTATAAAACAAATGCCTATTAATGGAACATTTTAAATAATTTCAAACTATAGATTAGTTATATTCCTAATTTCATGAAAACTGTATATATAAAGTAGTAAAGTCTTAATTGTGTTAATATATAAAGTAATATTTACGTGATTTATCTGACACCTTTCTGGAAGCCGTCATTGGTATTTTCTATGGAGGAATATGTGAAAATAAAAATTAGTGCTGTTTTATAGGTTTATTATATATTAGGGATGGTTATTCTATGCCTATTAATCAAAAAAATAATATATTAGACAATTAATACCACTGAAAAACATTTTTTTATGAAAAAGATCGTCATAATGTGAATGAACTACAAAAATGTTCCACAAAAAAACAAATGAACGGCGTTATATATTCAAATATGGAATCGTACGATCGTTTCACGCAAAATAATATTTATTCTACATGTTTACGTATTTTTTTCATTTTAATAATGAATTTTGATTATTTATATGGACGTATATTGAAATTCCACTATATGATGTTGTGTATGACGTCTGTTGATAGATTAAAATAATAATCTCACTATGAATGACACTCGATTTGTCCCACATTCATTTAACAGCCTATAAGCGATTATTAATTATTTATATTTGATCCCATTTCTTAACTTTACAAATTGTTGAATAATCAAGATAACATCTCTGGGAAGATGTTTGCAAATCTTGCGTCACACTCCTTACTAGAACAAACAAGAAGCTATTGATATACTATTACACCGTTAAATTAATTAATTTATTTATATAATAGATAAATTGTAAGATTTTAAATACATTGAAAACTCACTCAATGTGTCTCAAATTATCTTTGATTTTATAACTATGTATATGACTAAATCTCGTTATCTATGGATAAATCAGTGGGCGTTGAAGTCACATAAAAATATTTTAATATTATCACTTCTTAAATTACATAATATAAATTAATGATTGAATGATTAGTGTTTATTTATTGTAATATACATACATATTATTACATATTTTGTTGCAAACATTTAATTTAATGGACAAATTCATCATTCTTCTTTACACATTTAACTTAATTTTATTTTTTATATACATTCCATTTTTGTTTTAAATATTTTTTTAATTTTTGTCTTGCAAAAAAGCTCTTATGAACGTATATAATAATATACGTAAATAAATAAATCGTTAATATGCCATAATAGATTTTATTATGATATAATCAGACCTAGTCCAAGAGGGTGAAGAAACAGGTTTTCAATTGCTCACAATTGTAGAGCACTGCGCGACTTACATTTTTTATTATTAAGTTTTTGATATTAAAAACATAATAATACTACATATTTTTGAAATTTGAATTCAACTTTATAGTTTGTCTCATTTCAAAGTTGAAATAAAATAATATTACAATTTCTTTATTTAATTTGTATTTTACATAGTTTGATAATACAAAACATCTTACGAATTGTATTTACGTGTACAGATTGTATAAATATTTTTACATTTTTATTTGATATAAGCGGTAGTATTAAGTAATAAAAAGTATGGGAAAAAATAAAAACCAAATTACAAATATATATAAATATAATAATTTTTTTTTTTTTTTTGATTTATATTTTTGAGTACCCTGTCTAAAGACATCTTACTCGTCGTCTGTTGTCACATTGTCTTGAGGGTTGGTTGTCCAGTGACGACTCAATCCCGGCGTTGTGTTTAGGTTATAAGTGTTCAAGTGTTCATACTTGTTTTATCAAGTAAACACCATTTTCAGTCCTTGAATCTTGCTGGCAAGTCAAGTTGTCTGTATTTTTGTAGACGTCTTGCGTAGTCTACGGTCAATAAGTCCCTCGCTAGTACGTTCGGGTGACTTTTTAATCTACTTTGGTACGTTTCGCTGAATTTTTCAATTCTTCGCGTACTGTCATTGTTTTAGAGTCCTGTAATAGGACCCAGTTGGGTACATACCATGGAGCATTTAAAATTGCTCTCAGGGTCTTGTTTTGTAACCTGTCGATACTGCTGATATGAGTATCCTTAGCTGTCCCCCACAGTTGACATCCATATGTCCAAATGGGTTTGATTATTGCTTTATACAGCAATAGCTTGTTTGTAAGTGTGAGTTGGGAATGTCTGCCAATCAACCAGTACATTTGTCTTTTTTATGTTCCATTTGAAGTCTCTTTGTCTTAATGTGTTTTTGCCATGTTAGGCTTCTGTCAAGGTGTATACCGAGGTATTTAGCCGAGTCTTCTTGTGGAATATTTTTCCCACCAATTTTCACTGGTGGACATGTCTGTTTTTTGTTTGTGAATGTCACGTGTGTCGATTTGGTTTGATTTACTTTACTTCTCCATACTTCAAGCCATTTCTGTATTGCGTCAAGGTGTTTCTGGAGGAATTGTGAGGCAGCTGTTGGATCTTTGTCCGAAGCGAGTAAGACGGTATCGTCAGCGTATGTAGCCAGTGTTGTGTTGTCGGTTTTTGGGAGATCGTTTGTATATATTAGATACAGTACAGGACCTAGTACACTCCCTTGCGGTACTCCAGATCTTATGGTATTAAGATTTGAAGTTTCGTTGTCATATTTAACAAAAACCTGTC
>JAGTTH010000497.1:0-21653 GCA_022606485.1 Agraylea sexmaculata
GTAGACCTAGGCTAAGGTGGGCGGACGAATTTTATAAGTTAGTTAGGAGTTTAGGAATTAATAACTGGAGGAGCGCGGCCTCCAATAGAAATAAGTGGAAGATGCTGGTGCGGGAAGCCTTGGTTCATCACTGAACTGGAGTGCTTATGATGATGATGATGATATATATATATTTACATATATATATACATATATATATATATATATTTTTTTTTTAAAACTAAAAAAATATTAATAATATTTATAGTGCTTTTGGAATCGAGTTTAGGCCACCATCTTGGGGACAACTGATCATCTGAAGTACTTAGTAGTAACTGTTACGTGTATATTGTAACTGTTATACGTAATTAATATTATTAATTATTTTTTAATAATAATTAATTAAAAAAATATATATATTTGATTTTTTTTTCGATTATTCTTACGATACCCTACGACCCCCTAAAATATTCTCAGTTAGTTTAAATTCCACCCTGTATAACTCGAGAATTATCGTTGTTGTAACCTACTATGGCGATTACACAAATATGCAGTGAATGCTGACATTTGACTCCCGAGTTAGGTAGCTTATTGGTTGGTGAATCGAATTAATTTTGGTTTTAAATTTATTGAATACATCTGAATATATGATACAATTAAGGGTACAATTTCTTACAATTAAATATTTAAATGAAGGTAAGATATAAATGTAAATGGTGTAACTTCAACAGAGCATCACATTTAATATCGATATTATGTTAAAGAGTTTATTATAGTTTATTTATTCGCACGAAAGGCTAGCAGCATAAACGTATATTCACACTACTAACCTATAATCATAGTTTTTTTTATAAATCCAATATAAACATTATGACAGTATCCGCTTTGCCATTTCGACACCAACCAAAACCGGTATGGAAGATTATAAATAGTGTGACTTTGCTTTATAAAAACCTAAATATTTTATGTCAAGCCCATGCATTTAGTATTTAACAAATATTTTATTTCAGATCTAAATTGCATGATATCAATTCAGTATTATATTCTTAATTTTTGGTTACCCTAATTTGAATCAAACATGTGTTTAAATCATTTACGGGCAACAAATTTGTGTCGTAAGAAAATTTAAAAATACTTCCGCCTATTCACCTTGACACTGCACACTGATGTTAAAGTTATCAATATTTTTTTTATATAATTACATATGAAAAAGTCAAATAAATATATATTTGTATAAATAAGTAAGGAGAGCGTTCGTATCAGTTAATTAACAGACCGTTACAATCTGCTTTTTTACATTCACTCCAATAACACAAAATAATTATTTTAAATTTATGTATGAGAGACAATTTTATATAAAGCTGGGTAATATAATATAATGCAATATTGTCTTCATATATGTATGTTCGAACGACATATACTTCACACACACGCAGGCTGTGGATACCTGCAACATTGAAGTCGCTAAAGTCCGACACTCCAACGCCCAACCAATATATTGAAATTGTTTCAAAAACACAGGAATATGCTTATTTGGAAGTATATTTTATTTGTATATCGTTAATGATATTATCAATTATAAGCCAGCAAATTATTGTTATAACTATGAAATTGCGCAAAAATAGAGGACTTTTTTATATTAGTAAAGTATTTTGAAGTATAATTATTCAGAATTGTATTGTCATGCGTATTGTTTTCATATCATTATATTGGAACATGGCCGGCACTAATACATGCGCATATTATACAGATGCATATTTCACATATACGCGGGCTGTGGCTACCTGCAAGTCCCTAAAATCTGATAAAAACATCCGAATTGTTTACGTACTAACTGTCGTTGAATATATCAGGTAATTTCTAATGACGTGCTTTAACATATTAGAATTAAAACTGTATAATGTTTTTAGAAATATGGACAAGTGACAAATAAATATTACGAGCGGTAAAAGCAAAACCCCCTAAAATATTCTCAGTTATTTCAAGTCCACCCTGTATACAACATGTCTTTTATTGATACTCAAATAATTAAATGTAAGGAATGGTACATTAAATGTAACACAACCACACCTTCATTAATGGTCCAAGTCGGCTAATTGAACTTTTCAATTTTTAATTATTATTTTGAAAAGTTTGAGAACCTTGCGTATTTACTTATTATGTGATTGACCGCCTGATTTGAATATGTAAACAAAGTACGGTACAGCGTAATTTCAATCAAAATGCATTATGAACATTGCAAGTAAATAACAATACCTTGTTGACGTATTCAATTTGAACTAATGCGATGACATCATAAGTTGTTTTTGTTTTCTCTAATGAATAACATATATTCACTCATTAATAAAACCGAAGATTTTTTTTAATTTTATACAAAAAAATGCTTAGGCCAGTTTAAGTATATTTTTTTAATAATCGCACTGGCATTACATGATGGCGAAAAAAATCTTTTAGTTACAAATGAAAACACGTTGTATAAAACTGTGACAGATGAGGTTTTTTCATGATGGAATCGTATTCAGTATTGACGAAGACGAAATGGTGATGGAGTACAATTTAATGTAAATATCGACATCATTAAGTCTTCTAAGGAATGGTAATGTATCTAACACAACCCATTTACATTACAATAAAGCAAGTCAACGGAGAACAAGCATGACATCATATAAAACTATACAAAGCGGAAGTCTTGCAAACATTTGAGGAATTAAACTATGAATTGCGTGTGAAAGAATTCATATGAATGTCGGCGTGAGAGTGAGGAAATGTCGGCTTTGTAGAATGTTTATAAATGCTTCTTTGGAGCGGGTAATAAATATCAATTAACCACAGTAAAACGTTTTAGCAGATCTTTCACAAGTGCACTTACACACATCCTAATGAACTTTGGTATAAATAATAATTGTATGTGTCGGGTTATTGCTCGTTGTCAAGGATTATGTTGGAGCAAGCTGGTCGACCTCGATTGTGCTGTACTTTACATCCTGATTTCACCACAACTCTAATTCAATATGAACGGATAAATTAAAAATTAAAAACAACTTCACATGAGAATGTCAATGATACAATACTGAATAGATCTAGGTATATTCAAACAAATATTATATCGTATAGGTTATTCGTCATTTTCCCATGTATTATTTAATCAACATTACATCATATATAAATTCTCGTGTTGCCAATCTAAGGTTTTCCAAACAAGCTGAAATTCTTACCATTGAGAAAAAATACATAAATGTATATATATGTATATATATGTATATATATATATATATATATATACTATATATATATATATATATATGTATATATAACCTGCTGCTCATATATATATATATATACTCTGCCTGCTCTATATATATAGCTTAAAAATGATAATTATTATACGATTTTTGAAAAACTAATTAATTAATTAATTATTAAATCACAAAAAAACAAATTATAAATATTATTTCTATTAAAAAGTAAGCGATCTTATTAAGAAATTAAACTTGATTTAATTTCAGATCAAAATAAATTTATTCCAGTTATTTTTATATGACATATTATTTATTACGAAATATTCCAAATGTATATTACGTTATCTTTTTACTGTAAAATAAATCTAATATTTATAGTTAGGTGATTTGGTATAACTTATTAAATATACTCTAGTCATATATCGATGTAATATAGTATTGGAAAATTTCGACAAAAAAAAAAACGTTTGTCCCAATGAAGTATAGGGAAATTTACCCCTTTTTTATTTTATATATGGCCATATAGAGCAAGATTTTCTTATTAAATATTAAGGCTAAAAAATAATTGGTTATAAATGTATCATATTGATGCAAAATAGTAAACTTTCAACAAATAGAACATTTTTATACCAATGAACTATGGGGATCATTTATTCCATTTTTAAGAAATATTCTAACCTTATAGTGTAAATTAATCAATAAGTACTTACATAATTTTAATACAAGATTTTTTCAATATTAAATTTTGAGATTAATTAAAATACATACCTACTCCGTACATTAATAATTTTAAATAATATACGCATAAGAAGTAACATATCAACAAATTAAAATCAATTATTGTTTATTTTAAGGTAATCAAGAATCGATTGGAATTTAGTGAAATAGTAAAATACGCATTATTTAAAGACTTTTTGAAAAAAAAACATTAACCATGGGTTAAGTTTTCTTTTGATATATATCTTTAATTGGCTGGAATGTGTATAAAGGATGACCTTTGGGGTGAATTAGGACATGGCTATTGTGGTTTACCCAAGGCTTGTTTTATTCATGATCCTGTAATTGCATATGACCGTCTTTATAGTCCATTGTACTGAACCTAAGTTATGCATCTTTTACAGGATCATTATAATTCTATTATTTTATTTTATATAATAGTATCTAATAATATTTAACTCTTTGGTGTTTTCAATAAAATACATAAATGTTGTGAATTATTTATTTTTCCATTTTGTATCGTTCTTATAGATCAGTTATCAATATTATTACTTAGAGTAAATGCAACGGCCCAGTTTTGTCGTACTTGTTTAGTTCTTGTATAAACCACACATCAACAATTTATATAACTTGCGATGTTAAAACACTTACATTCTCGGAATGTAAACTAGTTGGTGGTAAATTATCCGAAGTAAAAAGAAAATTATCTTGAATTTATTGCTAAATCGTGTATTGCCTGTTCGACGAGTAATTCGAGGAATTGAAATACACTTATATAATGAGTTTAAAAATAACCAAAACATATTTTTTGCATAGTTACCAAATGACGCGTTTGAAAATTAGTGACGGCGATTAAGAAAATGGGCTTCACTTTGGTAATTTTGCATGATTCTAAAATAATATTGTGAACACGTTTAATGTATTCAATTAGAAATTCAAGGATGTTTTGACAACACCTCAAAAGCCTTGAAAACGAGTCTAAAAAATGGGGTTATTAAAACGTTTTGTTCAGGTCGTATTCCTTACACGGTTGTTGCGCCATTTGTAGAATAAGTATGCGTTGCGCATTTTGTTTACGTTGTTTGTTGTTTATGGCAGGAAAAAAATAGAACGAGTAACGAATTACACATGTTCCATTTGGTTGAATTTGAAGATAGACTCCAAATCACACACAAACAACTCTTTTTTGGTTTCTCTTTAGACGGGCAATTCAAGTTTCACTTTTAACCGATCTGACTCACATACACAGTGCGTCACTGGCAACTTTCAAATGTGGTGGGGAATAATAAAACACACGGCTAAATGTCACATTGAAAAAAATATATTAGATCACCGTCAGGTTTTATACAAGCGTGGGTAGATTAACTAACCTTGATTTTCATCTGGATCGGAGGCATTCCTGGGCAATGGCGATACGACATCATCCCTTTGTGCTAAATTTCCCGTCCTCCTCTTTCTTATACCGTACGTGTGCACGGGGACGATTAACTTTGGCCTCGGGATTGAAAAATCCGAATCGGAATCTCCACTAGATGAACTTTTAGTTTTATAACCGTCACTTTTAGCACTACTGAAACATAATCTCGCGTCGGGCGCCCCGCTGTAACTCTTCACTCTTACAGTGTTGAACTTCTTGGCGGGTAGACGCATTAGGTTGACATGCTCTATGGGGGAGATAGTCCTTCTGGGTTGTGTGACTGTGACCGTGGCCATGGTGCTGCCATCACAGACATCCGTCTTTTGCTGGCTTCCCACCCTGAGTGACTTAGAACGACTCACAGGCCTCGGCGCGACTTTCCCATTCCCGTTGTTGAACAATGGTCGTTCTGATTCCCAATTCCCATGACCGATGTGCGGTCGTTGTTGGAGTGCGACGCGGGCGTCTCTGTTGTTAGATTCGCTTGGACTGGTGTCATAGTAGCGGTGCTGATTGCCATTCACCTCACCACTACTTGAAGAGTGGGCGCCGCTGGACGAACTATATGAGTCCTCAGAACATTTTTTCGGCAAGTGCTTCCTTGGGGCAGGCACAGGCCTAAACGACCCATTACTCCTTTTATCATCATCTATTGAATTCTCCTGCTGACTAATCCTCGAATAATATTGATAATAACTCTCAGTGGTCGGGTCGGGTTCAACTTTCGCGGAAGTGTATTCATTATCAGGCGGGCTCGGCGGCCCTGAATATTCACAACTCCTTTGCCTTTGTAGATATTTCAAAGTCTCTTTACCGTGTTCTTCAGACAAGGACGACTCACTATTCTCATCTAAATCCCACTCTTTAAACTGCCGCCTCTTGACTCTGCGCAGCGTGGACGGTTTGTATCCGTTCAATCCTTTAAAACTGAAACTAGGATGCAGTTTTCTTTGACTAGATATCAATTCTTTACTGACTCTCGCCTGCTCTTCGATGTGTTGCTGATATTTAGCCAATTGTGATAATTTTCCATCTCCGTTTGTTGATTGAACAGTGTCGCGATTAGTGAAGCTCTCGTATATAGCGGGTCTAGCCACATCCCTGCAAGATTTACTTCTGGCTACGGAGTTAACCCTTGATGGTTGTTTATATTCTATGCGATCTTCTTCCCCGGAATCCCACGGGTCGGGTGGTGGTGGACTTCCAGCAAGGTTTCTATGGGTGTCGACCCAATTAGCGGCGTAGACCATCTCCATTGTCCTGTCGCCGATGGCCATCCAGGGATCTTCCATGACGACCTTGCCTGGATAATGCTTAATCTTCATGTTTCATATTAGTCACACATCCATTCACTTTTTTACACTGTACTCAATACGAGGTCAGTATAGCCCACATTCCGTTCGCCAACTGGCTAATACTGACCCGCCCATATTGTTACCACTTAATAAAATATCACTGACCTATAAGATAATTCATTATCGATTGACGTGTGGATTCATTTATAATATATATATATTTATTTGATAAGAATTTCTTTGTGCGGAAAAGATATCACAAGAAAAATGTTTCCCACTCTAAAACACGCGATTGTGAGAGCACGTATTTACTAACGAATCACGTTTGGCATTGATAAAAAAAACTGCAATCTACATAGAAAAATGCCTACTATGGCGGAATTACAAGTGACTTTATATATAAGTGAGTATATTTTTACGGTTGGTTTATTTCAATAGTAAATAAACAATATTGTGCATGCATGATAAACTATTCAACAACAGCTTAATGCGGCTATAGTGTGCGCTCGTAATATACACGCAATAGAAAATTGTCTAATATGCGAATGTTAATTATTATTTCAATAATTACTTTCCCATTAAGCATACGGAAAGAGCTAATGACAATTAAATTGAATGAAAAAATATATATCCGAAATTTTGAAACAACCTAGCTTTAATAATATTTTTGTAAACTTCATTTATTTCACAATACCAATGCGACTTTGGTTTGTCCTGAATTCTCAATTTTCCGTTAATCGCACATTAAAGTCTTCAAAAATGTTCGAATTCCAAGCAACGATCGTCTTCAATAAATTATTCATAGAAGACACACTTACCTCGATGCATTTAGAAAAAATGTATTTATATAAAATAAATCTACTGATATAAAGATACAAGTTTGAGAAACAAAATAAATCAATGTCTTCCAATGAGGAAAAATCAATAAACGTGGAATAAATGAATAAATGAGAAAAGGTTAAGACTATCGATGTACAGAAAAAAATTATAATTTTTAAGTAAGCGATGACAATTTTTTGTTTTCAGCAATCATTTATTTAATGAGCAAGTTTTTATTTGATTATAATTTATACATGTATTTAACTGTATATTTGATATCGAAATGCCATAAAGCGGATACTGACGATGACGAAATAAACGCACATCTCTGTTTTACGACGACAGTTAAAAGCACCATAAAGTGGCTGTCTTGAAGAAATTTAACTCGTTTAGTAAATGTAATAACAATGCGGATGAACGGTTCCCCTTAAATTACTTCTTCAATGTAGAATTAACATATTTATATACGTTATGTACATATATCACAATTTATAACAGACAGTGAATGGCAAGATTAAAATAATTTACAATCACTATCAAGTCATGACAAGGTTATTATTAAAACCGAAAACAAACAATACGGTTTCTATTTATACAAGTGTGTGCCATTTTAATCAATCACTTATATAATATGAATGTGGAATCGCTACTGTAAATTGAGTATTGTTTTCTCAAGAATATAATATTTGAGTTGGTCATCGATGATTCACATTTTACAGTGGAAACGTCATCGAACAAAGTCGGTATTCCATGATTGGATTATCCGACACGCGGTTAACCGAGGCCACGACCGCTATTGCATATTTTGCAATAAAATACTTTAAAAAATAGGATGGAATCTAAATAATAAATCTTGAATTGTATGAATTTTAACTGCTGAAAGATAAAGTATTAATTTGTCTTTCAATTTAATAAATCAAATGTTTTAAATGATATTACATTATCTCACAATTGCAATATCTATTTTAATTAATAATTAACCAGTGTAATAGCTCAGGGGATAAGAAGCGTGACTACAAATATTGTTGTCATGGGTTCAAACCCCACCCAAGTCGAGAATTTTTAAATTGATCTTGGTCCAGGTTTACTCTGATTTCCTGGATTTTTAGGTAAAAACCCTCTCTAACATAAAAGCTCCCCGGGGAGTAAATAAATAAAATATTATAAATTAATTATTTACATTTATATAAAATTTCTACGGTGAGAAATAAACGTAAAACGATAATCATACAACATGCGCTTCTTCATCATGATAATATTTTTTTTCTTAGTATGGATACATCTTTTTTTAACCATATAAAAAATAAAATATTTTGCATCCAAACAGTACGTATCTTCCCTATGATTTTACTTAAAACAACATAATTAAATATTTTAAAAATATTTCTAAGTTTTCGTCAAAAAACAGCCTTCACGATTAAAGAAATTTTGTCAAACTTGTAAGCAGCGTTCTAAGAAGACGTTTGACTAATTTAATGAAATTAATATATACATATTCAAACTTGTTTTTCATCTAGATGACATCTTAATATTTATAATCAAATAAAAAAATGTATTAAGCCGTTAATCCAAATTTCCATTCCACACAACGTTACACGATGAAATAATTTAATTCTTTGCTATAAACAACAAGTTTCGCATAAGATTATAATCAGGATGTTTGTATTATTTTAAGGATATTATTACAATGTTGTAGTGGCAATAGCCAAGCATTGAGTTTATGACTTCACATCGACTATCGACAAGAGTTTAAGCCATAAAATATTATGAAGGTACATTATACATTACTATAAGATCCCGTTGGTAACAAAGAGATTATATAATACCATTATATTATATTGTGGTTAAGTAATAGAATTGATCCGATCGACTACAAATAAAACGCAATTTAATATAATACTTATTTTAATATGTATGCATTAGAAACAAGAAAGTGTACTGTTATGATAAGTAATTGAAATTACAGTGTTGGTCCGTTACGACACTTCCTCGTATTAAAAAAGCAATCATTATGTTCGATTTAAACATATTGATACCAAAATCCGCTATAACGGATTACAGTAACTGGCCCGTTGACATTTTGCTAACACTACTGACCCCCATTCTGTCAAAATATATTATTTTTAATTGACTTTTGGTATGTGTAACGATTTAACACGGAAATCATGTCGGGGGCTTTACAGTAACACGTCTTACTTTAAACCATACTGACGAAATTTAATAATAAAATAACCTAATGTATGGGTTTCCTTCACTTATCATTTAAACTGATGAGTCTCAAGAACTTTAACCAGATTAAAAAAGATAGATTCCTTTATAATAGGTATACACTCTATTTATTTAATATAATTACCGCTTATTAGATCATTGTTTTTTTTTAAATGTCTTAATAAAGGGTGGTTATATTAAATAAATTTATCATATTGGCTATATTAATATTATATTAACTATATTTATCACCCAATCCAAATACATATGGTTTTACCCACACATTGTGGTTTTTAATTTCAAGCTGTATATTTACATTTATTAATGAATAGAACAAACGATAAAAATAGTTAATAATAAAATGGGAAGCCTTAGTTTATCACTGAACTGGAGTGCTTGAGATGATTATGAATAATTAAATAAATATTTATGATTACATAAAAATATTAAGATAATCCAAATATGCTTCGAGAGAAAGTTCATTTAATCAGTGGACTTATTTAATTAAACATATTAAACAGCAATTAAATTAAATCATTAAATCGTCCAATATGATTTAATGCAAACAAGCTACTATTTGGTTATAAGTCTAATAAATGAATTTATATATAAAAAGATTTATATATACTCTGTACTGTTAAGTTCAACTCATAAGATGTATTGTATTATAAACTCATGTAAAAAATAAGCTTAACGAAGATATTGCTTGTATTACATATAAAATCCTTAATATATATTTTAAGCGGATTCAGGTAAACGTGTATCCGGGTTCGATTCCCAGGTGGAGCATATCGATATAATATTTCCTTCATATATGCAACCAGACCGTGAGATAAGCACGCTATTTCATATAAAACCAATTGGACCATCACAACCACAATAACAAAAAATATATGTATAATAAATAATACGTTTAATAATTAATAGGTGAACGTATTATTGAATAAAAATAAAGTGTGAATTTTATAAGGCTTTGCAAAGTAGTTAATGAGCTTACGACAAGCAAAAAAAAGAAGGAAGCCGTAATGCGTTACATCGTAGTTTACCTTTAATAGGAAACTTAGCATTTATCAGTTGACACTGTGAAAATGAAAAAAAAAATCTTATCGCATGTGTGATTCAAACACTCTTTAAGAAGAATTATTACATCATAAAACGTGTTACAAAATAAGGCGAACTCAATTTATGTACATTGTGAAAATATTCTTCCCGGTTTACTAAAGACGGAATGTTTTTTAGAATCAATTTAATATTAAACTGTCGCAGAGACCGACAAGACATTTAATTTGTGTTAATTAAAAAATATTAATAATTACTAAATTTTAAATCTTATAAATAATACTAATTTCATAGTTTCAGTCAGAACACCAAACAGTTTAAATCATAATAAAAAGGATTTTAATAAAAAAATATTCTTCGGTAAAAAAAAAAAACAGGAAACTTGCATCATATCGCAGGCTTTGTTTACAGACTACATAAATCCAAAATATTAGATTTTAATACCATGGAATTTTAATATGTGGAAATATTAGTCCAGAAAATAATTGGTTAAATTGTTATTTAGCAAATATCATGATTTATATCTTATTTGAATTTTTTTTAATGTGTAGTAAGTCCCATCCTTTCAGCTTATATATTTTTGTCTCTCCTCAAAAAAGCCGAAGATATGCAAAAATTTACAAGGTCTGTTAGAGAAACTATCAGAATTGAAACATGTAGCGAACGGCCTTGTTTGATTTCAGACGTTATTTTTGCAAATAAAATAAACAAACCTTTTAATCTTAATAATATTTTGAAAATTGTTACGCGTTTAATATGAGTTATTATGTCTTTAATTTTTACATAAATGCTCCTTATCAAATTTGTTTGTTTAATGTTTAAGAGCAATGTTTTGAACCGTCATAGATAACATTTTTATTTCGGAAATGTTTTAAACATAATGAAAACAATAATGTGGCGATGATTTCAATGTGGAAGAAAGTCGTTATAAATATTGGTTAGAGATGTCTTTCCCTTGAGACATCCATGGTGTATTTTCACAACAGGTAGTGCAGTTTATCCATAATTGGACTGTGAATGATGACAGGTTTTCATAACATCATATAAAATAGAAAATGTATATATACACGTCACATGCTTGTGTCATTATATGCACTTTCCAACTGATATTTCCACTTTTTGGTGGTATTTCTAATGAGAAGACACTTGGCAAGGTCGCTTTACAAATATAAAAAAACGCGGAATGTAAATTCAAACATATTGCTTAATAAATTGTAAATAATCAAATACAAAGCCCAAATTGCGTAAGTTGGATTTTATTAATTCGATACTTTCTCCCAATATCACATAATCATATCACACTAAACTCAATGTATGCCTTTTAATAATAAATAATCTTTAGGTTCAATTCAAAGTCCCCTTTCTCAAAAATATAATTTTGCTGTAAAACTTTAATTAAATTAAGATTTTAATTATTTGTTTAGTTTATTCCACGACAGCTAATTATATATGGATTATTTAAGATCTGATTATAAAATTACATACCTACTATAATGATTTCAAAGAAAATATTACTTAATTGTTGTAAAAATGTGTTCACAATCACTAAAATATTGATTGGAGAAACGTATTTTTAACAAACACAATATATGCATAAATAATATCCGCAATGTTCACATTTTCGTTTATTTTTCAAGGATTATTTATACCACGATTAGAATATTTTATATACAGTCGAAAAACGGGTTTATGATAATGAGACTATTCTTTGAATAAACGTGAAAAAAATATGTGAAATCGAACCCAGGCCAACAAACGTCAAAGTAAATAATATAACAGCTGTTTGTACATAAAAATTAAAAACTGAAATTGTAATAAATGTAGTGTTTTTCGAAATGTTATATATATGTATGCAACTTGTGCAATATGAGAAAGCCAATGTATCGGTTGCACATTTGGAGTGCAACTCAAAGGTATCACAACACTAGGGATTATTTTTTTTTAAATATTGAAATCCACACGTCAAAGGATGATGATATCACTGAAGAACTCACAATAATAAAATAACACACAATGCAGTCGTTGTTATTGTTTAAAGAGTAATTTGTAAGCGCGCACAACCGCTTTGGTCGAGAAGCAGTCTCGTACTGACGAATAATATTACTTGGTGTTGGTAAGAGATGGAAAAAGCTTCAGAAGGTCGCCAGACAAGCCTCAGCTGATCGCCAGGACAGCACTCACAAATTAATATTATTATTTCAATTTTAAAATATACATTACCACACCGAGGAAACACTAATTAATTGCTGAATTTGAAAAGTCTAATTAAAATTTACAACACAAAATAAATATTTGTACAATCCTCATATTTCGTAAGTGAATTTAATTCATCATCAACACACTGTCTATTGAAATAAAATATATTTTTAGCAGAAAGCGGTTCAATATAAAAAAACTGATTATTGTCGCAATAGAGTAGGCCAAACCCAAAAAACTATACTGTGGTATCTCGACATACGAATGTTTTGAGATACGACGAATAATATTCGAGATACGAATATTTAAGTGCGATAATTTTATAGATGCTAATTTTTATGGAAGGCCACCACTGAAATTTCGCGCCAGAATTGTGTATATGTAAAAATCAATTAATAATCGATAAATATTTATTATGTGCGTTATTACTAGATTATTTATTTTACCCTCAAATTATCCATTGCCGATTTTACAAAATGCATATTAACATTTTTTTATTCAAAAACACGTGGTGCGTTAAGATAACCATTTTTTTGCTAGGACTTTTTGAGGGACTGGAACGGATTAATGGCAGTTTGTATGGGAAAAATTGCTTTGAGATACGATTGTTTTGACATACGACGATGATCCCGAATTAAATTCGTATCTCGAGGTACCAGTGTACTAATATGAAGACTTAGATGGCGCCAAATCATTTTTAAAAATATTTTCATATGCTGTAATTATGTTTAATTAATTAATTTGTTTGTACGTGTGTTAACATCAGTTATTAATAGAAATCGTTTTTACATTTCTGCCCATCTAACCTGAAACTACTAAAATGAAATTAATAAATTGAAATTAGAAAAAATACGTTTGTTATGGAATGTTTTTAAAAAAATAATTGAAGAAAATATATTGAAGGTGGCGTGGGTTTATGCACTGCCAGGCGCATCCAAAATCAAAAAAAAAAAATTGAAAAAGTATCGGATTATCGAGACTTCAGTATATTGTTTCATCATTTGATATTTGTTGTATCTGAATAATACAATTTACCATAATAAATAATAAAAATGTAACCGTTGCAATATCCGATTTTGAGCCAATTTTTGCTAATAAATAAACGTGATTTTAATCAGCGATCAGCAAATATTACTATTTGATAAATTATGTTAATTTAATCATTTAAAATGGCGTTTTCTTCAAAATAAATTCAATAGTACTATTCATTCCAGAAAAAAAATATAAAAAAATATTAAACAATTATATTGTAGCTAGTCGTTTAACCAATTGAATTATAAAAATATACCTTATGTATCGATGAGCAATTTTTTTGGAATTATGAAATACTTGTTTGAGTGTTTGGTAAAACTATTTCAGAGAAATGAAAGTGTATCGATTGAATAAATCAATTTTGAAATTAACAGCTTGATTGTGTGTGTTTTAGAAATTTTGCAAATATTTAAGTATGACGTATTATTTCTAATTCGTTCCCGCCTTGACCAGAGTGCAGAATTTCCTCGTGTTGTGAGACAAAAGATACAATATTCAACAAAACACGTTTCGTGGTGGGCTTTTATCTTTATTCAATAATATATCTTATTGTTTGGGCAGAACATTGTGCTAACAATCAGACAGATTACATTCAGGTATAATATCATTTTGTCCGTTACGTGCATTTGACAATTGAAGATGAACACGGATTATATGGAAAAATTAAGAAGTTGCTGATTCCTACAGCAATTGAATTAAATATACTCGTAAAAAAGATATTAAATAATTAAAGCTAGACGTGAAAAAAAAACTCCCAACTTCAGTTCGAATAAAATAATAAAAACGTACATATTTGGAATCATCATTTAATGGCACCGAAGTGGAGGACAATTAGATGAATTTACTAGATTTTTAATATATATCGATTATTGCAACTTGGCTTTAAAAGAATCCGTTATAAGTAGTGATGTGCCAAGATCAAACGAATATTATAGTATTGGAATTTCGAAGAAATTATATTATATACTGTTTATCTGATGATATATGTATAATAATAATAATATAACATTAGTTTGACAGTTTGACACATCTTTGGTTATAACCAATATTTGAAAAAAATATATAATTGAGAGCTTCAAATAAAATAAATAAAATAATTTTATGATGAATAGTTTAAAAAATAACCACGCTTCAGCACTTATATAAAATTTGCGAATTCATATATTATATTCGATGGAGTTTTTTTGTGTAATTTGTGATTAAGCAATTCTTTCTATAAAGATAAAATATTTTTATAAATAAATTAATTAATTATTCTCACAGTTAATTATTCTTTTCTGTTAATGGGAGTCATAGATCTTTAGTACTAATAATAATTAGCTGCTCCCAACCCATATTAATCCGAAATAATGACCCAGGAAAAGGTATTTTTTAGTTTTTTTTATTTAAAATTGGATTTAACCGCCGTATTCAACATAAGAGTGTAATGAGTTGGTGTACACCAAAAATTTTAGTCGGCCAGCTCTATTCGTATACGCACTCTCTAACATACTCTCATTGAATACGGCCGAAAAATACCATCACACATATTGATTTTAATAACGTGCAATAGCACTAAAATAATATTTTTTAATTCAGCCGTATTTAAGAATGAAATTATTTAATTAGATATTCAATCAATCATAGGTTTGCGATATTTAAATCGCACCCAATGGCGGAAATCCTAACTCAAAGATGTGAAGAACGAAAGTTGCATTTATAACAACTTTCATCGGTCACTTTAATCCATTGCAAATGATCAATTATTAGTCGATCCATACAAAGAGAGGTCTTCGCCCTTACATTCTCTAAACACTTTCTAACATATCTAATTGATGATCATTCTATGCAAGGGAGATCCACTATCCTTGTATCCATACGAAGTGCTATTGAAAGTGTCTTCTATATAATTTATTTAATGAAAGTTTCCATAAGCACAAGTTCTTAGAGGTGATGTTTTAAATTATTATGATCAAACCTAAGATGAGTGGATACTCAATACTATAGACATATACCATGTAAAATAATAAAATAATGAAGAAATACTATAAAGACAAACGTTGCAGTACTCAAATACCCCAAAACAGGTCGGATTATCCACTTAGCCTACGTTTGATTATGATATAACGGCTGGGACAAAAGTTCAGCTACTATTTTGAATTCTCAATTACGTTGTAAATAAATATTTTCAGTATTTCTGCTCATTCTTGTGGCGTATATTTATCCATTATAAAATTGAGACGTTTACACAACACAAATCTTAAAGTGAAACTGATCTAAACGTCACATAACCACAATGGCGCGCAATCAAAATGGTAGAGGGACTTTTGCCCCACCCATTATAATCTCAAGGGAATGTGGGTTATTGAAAAATATTATAAATATACTAATTACACACCTGTTAGTAGTAACCATATATTTTTCCGCTTGTAATAATAAACTACTGTAATTATATCTTGATTAAATATAAAAAAAACTCTCAAAACTCCAACCTAACATTAATATTGAAAAAAATACTACTTACACAATCAAAATAATAGAGCCTCGAAAGAAAATTTTCACATACCTGTAAAATAAAATAAAAATATAATTATCATCCATTTATATATTGATTAAAATGATAAAAATTTGCAATTAAAAACCGCAGTTCACGGTCATTTTGCAATGGAGCGTAATTCATTGTGCAAATATTATTAAATATAAATTATTCAGTTAGAGAACGACCTTCTCGTGTACGAAAGAACACAATTGAAATGTTGCGAAATGCGACCGAAATGTGAGAAAACAGCAATACAATGAGAATCATTAGAAAAACTTAAACTTGAGTTCAATATTTTATTATTATTTTATCAATGCGATGCATTCATTGTCTGTTTTATTTAAATTTAATAATTATGTGAATGATTTTTGTTTTGGTGAAGTGAAAGGACGTTGATTTTAACTGACAATAATATCGCGACACTGACACAAATCTCAATAAAAACATAAATGTATTTTTGGTCCTATTATTTTAATACCCTTTACAATAGTTGACTCATAATTTATATTAATTATTAAAAATGTATCAAATCGACTGCTTGAATTTGCTTATGAAATTAACTCTATTTATTGGTGAGAACTGGCGTTATTATTTTATATTCAGATTTTGTAAAACTATAAAAAATTAATTGATTAATGCTGCCTTATGGTACGTTTGGTGTTTCAAGTCTAGTAATGTTTTAAGATTAGATGAAGGAATAAAAAAAATGTTACATATACATATTGAAAAAATCTTGTAGTTTGTATAGATTTTATTTTTAAATCGATGTTCTCATTGATCATCTATGAAAATAACCACTCACGTATCGATTATTGCCCAATCTGAATAATATTTGATTTAATGCTAAGAAGGAATCACGATTAAATCATAGAAAATAATCATATAAAAGGCAAAGGCCAACGATGCTAAATTTCATCCGATTGAAGAAGATTTTTTAAATTATGATCGAAATTTCACCCGTGAATTAGATTTGGGAAAGTTTACATCGGCGGCGTTAATAAAAAAATAATTACCGGACATTGGAAGAAGAGAGGTGACCGAAAAGTATAAAAAAAATATATGTGTACGGTGCAAACATGTTATTGGCAACCGGTTGTGCCAGGTTCAAGTCCGGTGCTACTGCTAAATAATACTCGAAAAATCGATCACATGCTAAACAGGAAGATGACATTTGTGAAATCGCATACATGAGAAAATTTCCTTTCAAGATTTGTGACATTTCTCTAATATACAATTAGAAAATATGAGAATAAATTACATACATGTTTTTAAGAGAGCATACAACTTTTTTTCAATTATAGTGACAAGACAGAGGATACACCACAGAGGAATCGATTTTATTAATAATATAATATGAAAAAATCCAGTAAATTCATAAAGAAAAGAATTAAAAAATGATCAATATAATTATTTATAAAATGGACGGTTGAATTACAATTTTATTTGGTTGCAATAAAAATCAACAATGAACAATTCAATGGATCATTAATAAAATATAAATACTTAAACAGCAAAGAAAGCTTGTAAATTAAATGAACTTTTAGTATTCACAGCTATTTTATATTTTTTTCAAGTAACCGCAACTTTTTTATATTTTACTAACTGGGGTAATATAAATGAACATTTTTAATTGTTAATGTTTTTTTTGATGATTTGTTATACACTATTAAGTATCTCTAATAAGTTTAATTAATCATTTTTTTGTGGCAACACCCTTTCTTGAAAAATCATTACACACTCGTTAGGCTATTATATATATTATAATATTTTTTACCTTTTTTACATACACTTTATATACTTTATTTTTCTTTATTTACGTTTATTTTGTATATTATTATTCTATTTTTTGTAACTGTAAATATGTACCTAATTTGCCTAAGAATAAGGAATTATGTTAATATACAATTTCACATAGAGATGTAGGTTCTCTGGTATTCCAGAGAACTGTTTTCTCTGATTTAATAAAATTTAAAAAAATAAAATAAAAAATATATATATTAAAAAATCAAGAAGACATCTTCACGTAAAGTGTTTATACATTCTAAACAGTTTAAGAGAGAAATGACAGGTCATGTTTTCCTATTTATGCACATCTTTACAATTTCTCCTTTAAGACTTAAGATTAATATATTTTTTTATACTTTATAAAATATATTAATTCAGAATAAAAACTATTTGAAATTGTGCAGTAATAATTTTTATATTTTTTTTATTATATACAATCTATAAGCTTACAACGCGTTTTCGCTTTGATTTTAATAAATGCACGAAAAAATAACGCTTTCTGGGCACAATCGTAACATTATTATCATATCTCACTGACGTGAAATTAATTTGTAAAAAAAACACACAAAAAAGTTAACGAAGCGATACGGACATAATAACAAATGGTGGAGTAATGCAAAAAGTGCCAAGGCAAAAATAATAAAGACGATGTTCCTTTCTAATGTTTAGTGAAATCGTGAGCGATGGACAAAAGTGGACACCAAATCCGATGGAAAAATTACAAAACAATTAAAAATAAACCACACTAAAAGATATCCGGATATCATATTATTTATGTAAGGAAAAATCTGTAAAAGTGAAAGTGTATCAAAAGATAATAATTCTAACCTTTCTAAACACACTGAAAAAACACCATGTAACTTTATGAATTGAAAGACACTCTTATCTTAAATGTTTTTTTCACAAAATAAAAAAAAACTCAGGGGATAAGGATTGGCTTCAAATACTGTGGTCAAGGGTTCAAATCCAACTCAAGTCAAGAATTGTTAAATTGATTTGATCGATTATTACGACTGGGATATCGGTAATAATATTTATAAAATTCCGATTGATCGTCTTGATCCAGGTTTACTCTGATTTCCTGTATTGTAAGGTAAATACTGATTATTAAGTCGGTGACGTGTGTAACTAGTGATAGTTAAAATTATCAACAAACAATTAATTAACACGTTATTATGTCTAAAACACATAAATTTGTAAATACAACAAAATATTTGCTGATTGTGAAGTTTTCATAAATTTATTCAAAATATTATTTTTTCTGCCCTTTTCAATTAAAATACATAGATTTCTCTTAAAGCATAAAATTTTCATCGTTTTTCTATAAATATATATAAATTTAAAAGCCACAAAGTACCGTGCAAAGAACAACTTGTTCTTTGAGAAAGTTCATTCGGAACCACATTTAAGTTTCACAGTTAAAGGTTATTTATTATAACAATGTTTATCATCATAAACCACCGACTGGTAATTCCAGAAATCATTTAAATACTTTCTATAACTTTCATTCAATTTGGTAAGCGTCCAAAGACAATGACAACGAATTGAATAAAATAAATGCGTATGAAGAAAAAGCGACAGCGAATTTCCAAAATGACCCTTACTTGAATTACAGATTCACTTTGAACGTGACTTGCATTTAGAAAGTTCACTATTATTGTGTTGAAAATATAAATTTTATTAAAACTACTGTGTGATATTAAAATATAAATTTAAATTATTGCTTAAAAGGACGTATTATAATATATTAATACATGGAATAAAGCGATGATGATGTGTATATGTTAACCAAAAAGAACTTGGGTTGTTTCACAATAATCAGTATTTTACACCAAAATTAATTAGGTACATAGTATGATTTAATAAATAAAAAAAAAATATTTTTCACACTACACTGAATAAGGGTCCTTGAATACATGTGGGTGTTGTCTTTTAGTATAGAAAATAATAACCCACAAATTTCCTCCAAAATATTCTACACAATTACATAGTGATTTATAAATAAAAAATATATTATTTCAATTATGACTCTACTAAACTGAATTTGGGATAAAATAAATACCACAGGCCATACAACTGGATGTATAAATATCAAGATTGCAGACCAAGCAGACGAGTCTGAGTGAGTTAACACTATTTTTTGTAACTTGCGCGTTAAATATCAGTACATCGCTCTTCATTACTGTTGTTTAATAACCTTTTTTACAGTATTCCCTCAAACTCATCTGCTTGGTCCATCATCTTGATATTTATACATCCAGTTGTATGGCCTGTTAATAAATGGGTGGTATGGATTAAATCGGTACCACAGATATTAGAATTCTAGACAACTGGATGGATAAATATTAAGATGGTGGACTAAGTAGATGCGCCTGACTAATTGACTAAACACACTTATTCAGTGCAGTGTAAGCGGCGGCACACACAATGCTCTCTCATTGGTGGAGATAAAAGAAGCAAATTCAGATGAAGCATTGTGTGTGCTTCTACTAAGGATGAATTTGGTATTTTAATTAATGGTTGAATTTATGGATAGTTCTATTTTAAAACCTCTTTTTTACGGAAACAAATATTTAAATTTACAAACTTTGATAGATTGTGAATTATTGAGAATTAATAAAGCATAACGAACAACAATATTTCCTGCATACATTATTATTATTTAAATACACAATATATTGTAAGTAGGAAAAAAACAATCTTCCGTTTATTTAATCAAGTGGAAATAAAATATTGTACATTGTTATATCAAAAGAATTTATGTAAAATTGCATTGTACATTCGAATGAATTATTTGTTAAAAAAAATAACGCCAGTTAATTATAGACTGAAAGTGAAAACGCATTAATTAAAACATTGCGAACGCTGAAAAATTTAGACAAGCCGTTATATTATTTAACAATCGAAAGTGATTTGTTGCAAGAACAGGATTTAATTTATGTAAAAAATGTTCACACAAACACAGTTTATTATAATCTAAAGACGTCACACAGCTTTTTCTCATGTCTTTCTCTTCTGCACGCACAATATTATTGTTTTGCTCTTATTTTTACATATTATTTGTATTTTGAAAAGTTAGAAAGCGACACGATAATAACAACGATGACCTTACATCGGTCAAAAGATCGTGACTTAAGATAAAAATTGAAAGTGCAACAATTTTGATGACCGCAGCTTGGAAAGTGAAGACGAAATTATATTAATTTTTGTGGTGGATGTTTTTTCACGTAAAAAACCACAGAAATAACGTAGAAACGAATCTGTATTCGAAAAATGTATTCAAAGTAACTGTCGTTCGTTATGTACGTAGAATTATTTATTAAGTTTAAGGCAAACGGATAAAAGTTAAACCTTTAATATTATAAAGCTTTCAAGGAAAAAAAAGGACT
>JAGTTH010000500.1:0-19651 GCA_022606485.1 Agraylea sexmaculata
GAAGAAGGAGAGGCAAATGTTAGTTTTTCAACTTAAAGAGAGCAATATGAGAGAGCAGGAGAAGAGCTTGTAGGAAATAAAATATATTCCGAGTGAAGTTAAACAGAGACTTGAAAGTAGAAGAGACAGAAGTGCGCAGGAAGTTAAGGAAATAAGCAAAAGAGAAGCAATGCACCTCGAAACACTCATACAAATGATCCTTTTCCTGAAAAATATTCACGATTCGATATCCAATGTTGAAAGTTCAAAATATTTACCATAACCATTTTGACTGTCAATGTGGATTATTCTCCATCGAAACTATTTATGTTCAAAAAACATCATTAAATTATTATTTTTTAAATAAAAAAAGTATTATCAATAAATAATCCTGATTGAAATAAAATAGCAGTACAGAATCCCAAAAAATTAAGATAATTTTTTTACCTTAAATTTTTTGATATATGTATTTTTTGTTAATTTTTAATTTTTTAATTTTTTGATATATGTAATTTTTTGATATTAGTTTTTCTAAAAAAAATAATTTAAATAAAACATAGAATATAAAGTACCGCCAAAAAAAAGTTTTTTTTTTTTTATAAAAACAAACAGCTTCCCGAAAGTATCCGGAAGCCTATAGTTTTATACATGAATAAGCAAAGAGAAGAAAAGAAAAGACAATTTTGTTTTACCTTATTTCAAAATAATAAAATATAATAACAATCATTTTTATTTTCGTAAAAATTTGTACTGACAGTAGCTTATTAATATATTTTTTTCTATTTGCATGGAATCAATAAATTTTTAAAAATATTTTTGTGATAACCTATCCGCCTAAAAATGTCTCTATTATTAAAAGTTATTTTGAATTTTCATTATCTGATTTCATAGTTTTGCTCATCATATTTATTTCCACTAATAATAATAATCCGCCATCATTCACCTAAAGAACGACACACAACCGGTGAAAACTGTGTGATTTATTAATTATTTTAATTCATAAAAAATATAAAGGTGGTTTTTTATACGGCTGTTAAATTTTATTTAATAAATAACGTCATAAATTTAATTACAAGGCCTATATAATGACTTCATTTATTAAGTATGGAAATACCCGGCCCAAATAAATTTAATGAACATTTTTTAATATGCTTTATTAAAATTAAAATAAATATATTTCATGGTCTTCGAGGCCAGAAAAGATTTACTTATTCATTTGATTCCCTCAAAGATATTCTTATAATATTGTGTTTGAAGTGTGTATTTACATAGTGGACGACGGGTTTGATTTTCTATTTGAATATTTATTGTAATATTGGTATTTCCAGTATTTGTAGACGATTGAAAGGAGGCTTTAAGATATTATGCGGTATTGGAGACACAAGCCCCCTAATTAATTATGTTTCTTTATATTATACAATATAAATTTATACACACAACGCGGCATTGAATTTACAACGACAATATTCGTCGCTTACTGATTTATTACGTCTGCTTGGAAATAATTTATAATTATAGAGAAACAGAACCGAAGGGAATAATAATATTGCTGGTATACCTTATCGGTTCCGATGGGGGATTATTTTATGGCTTTTGAATAATGTCAAGGAATTACGTGAATGTAATTAGTATTTAACCCCTACGTTTGTATTATGGATCAAAGTATTACTTGGCAAGGATTAATCATTTTTACTAAAAAATAGACACTCCCCTGTCTCTGGTGGAGTAAATCGTTTCGACCAATCAGATTAGTTTACAGGTTTTGTGATATTGGCGTTTACTTTATACATTTGTAATGTATCTACAAAAAAAACCATTTTCGAGTATATTTTTACTCTTCCTGATTTTAATTGC
The DNA here is from genome assembly GCA_022606485.1 of Agraylea sexmaculata. Taxonomy (NCBI): domain Eukaryota; kingdom Metazoa; phylum Arthropoda; class Insecta; order Trichoptera; family Hydroptilidae; genus Agraylea; species Agraylea sexmaculata. The sequence continues at coordinate 1,834 of JAGTTH010000500.1, forward strand.
AACCCAAGTTTAAGTCATATAATAAATAGCTCAGGGATAAAATGCGTGGTTACAAATACTTTGGTCGTGGGTTCATATCCCGCTTAAGGAAAAAAAATAATGATAAAATATTTGATCGGTTTTTACGACTGGGAGATCGGGAATATAATTAATAAAGTCGCGATCGATCGTCTTGATCCAGTTTTACTCTGATTTCCTGTATTGTAAGATAAATACTGAGACGATTATTAAGTCGACAGAAAATTAACAAGTTGTTGTGTCTAAAAAAAACTCTATTGATATTATAATTCTATGATTGGTTATATTAATTAAAAATATAATTGTAACAATGTCTGAAATCTTTCAATACATACAAATGAAAACTTACACAGAAATAGCAAATTCCAAGATGGTGACACAAACTTGACCTGTCTTTAATTTATAATAATAATTTCAATATTTTATCATTATTTTTTGCGTCAACCTAACACCCCTTAAAATATTCTCAAACACTTTAAGTCCACCCTGTATAATAAGTTTTATTAAATGTAACATGGCATATTAATACTGAAAAGAAAACCTATATATTTAGTATTATGAATATATGAAATACTAATATTATAAGTTGAAAAATATTTATTTTCATCTCACTATGGAAGCTTTCAATTTATAAGTCAAACGGTTTAATTCATACTTTATTAAAAAATTAATTATTGAAATAAAAGTCGAGGATTACTTTCCCTGCCTGTATCGAAATTCAATATATAAAAGAGTGTCTCTGGCCCTTCTTTATCTTTATCGACTTCAGTATCCTTTTGATGGAGCGCCCTTAATTTCTTAGATCCTTCCTTTCAAGATGACCCTTTTTTGTCACTTCAAACTTAATTTTCACCCACCGTCTGATTGACGGCACTTTGAACGTATTTAATCGAATGGAAAATTAAATACATTCGACACAAAATTAGTAGTATTCGATGCAGAATTTCAATTAAAAAGGTATTGATTCATTTAGTATATTTATGGATGGTCTGGTTTAAAGTGAATGCACGTAATGTTGTGGGTTTAGTTGCTGTAGATGAAGAGATCTAAATGAAGCCACTACTTGTGCCTAGCAGTAATTCTAAACAGCCATACTACAGTTTGTTATATTCTACTAATCAGACTTTACATCCACGTGAAACTATCATTTAACATCCGATTCAATCTTGTACTTACGTGACTTGGTTTTAATATAGTAGCTGGATTATAATCGTGTTCAATGGCGCATATTCCTATTTTAATAAATGCGATATTCTAGGTGAGACTTGACCTCTCAATTCTTCTTATCTTTCAGAAAACAATTTGTTTGGTCAATGGCTTCCCAATGGATGGGAAACTCACTTTTCCTTTCCATTCTACTCTTCTTCCCTTTTGTGTGACTTTCTTTCATATCAAATAACATTTCCAATTAATTAAACGCATTCTTATACGTAAATGAATTGTGTGACCCTTGAAACTATATATTCTAAAAAATCGATTGGTGCATAATATTTTGTAGTGTCACAAAAGACTCTTCTTAAATACACTATTTATATTTTTTATCGAGATTAAAATACATCATACTCTCCAAGCAAATTATTTATAATTTTTATGCATTTTATTTTGTAATTATTTTTATTTTTCTATTATCCATAAATTCTAATATAAAAAAATTAAAACCTTTTTATATTATCTCAAATGTCAAATAAAACTGAAAATCCAAATAATAGTTTTGTGAAATCAGTTGAACCAATCAAAGATTTTACATGCTTTAACATTACATTAGGGTGTATTAAAGCGAAATAATTCTGAAAAAATTAATTAATCATAAATAATTAATGAAATTGTTGTATCGAGGTTAGTCCATTTTTTTCAGAATTATTTCGCTTTAATATACTTTAATATAATGTTTAAGTATGAAAAATTCTTATATTAGATTTAGGTAAAAATATTTATTGTTTACCCAAGTATGTTTGTATTATCAATCATTCTTTTATAATTGATATTTAATTTAAAAAATATCAATTTAAAAATATCTTCTCTGGAAAAATATTATTTTAGTAAAATGAAGGACAGTTCAATAAATTTATAATATTTTTTTAATCAAATATTACACGAGATATATTAATAATTATGTATTTAAATAGAATAAGGTATTCGAAAAAAATGAGTTCAGAGCGCCTCATTCTATTTATTTTATAAATATATCATTTATTCAAATTAAGGTTGAGTGTAGAGTAAATGTCACACTTACTGAGCACATTAGACATGTTCAGAGGTGAAATAACTCATCAAAGACCGCATTTAGTCACACCTTAATATAAATAACACAAGTATCTTGCCAGTGAGTTAGTTATCATCTGCGTGTGTCAGAAGTTTGACATTGACTTTTAACAAAATTTATAAAAAAATCTATTTAAAATAAGGTTGTGGAAGAGACAGATAAAATCAATCAATCGTTATTTGATATAAATGATCTGAAACAAATAATAAGCTTGCAAAAATGTGGATTTTAAATTTAAAAAAAGGGACAGGCGAGGCGCTTTGAAGTTGACGGTAGATATTCGATTTGCATTCAATATGAGAACGAAGTGTTTGATCTCAACACACTTTAGAATACCCCCTTAATAAAATATATATATTAATATATTGTCTATTTTAGGAGATACTATACTTGATGTTTTGTGATGTCCAGAAAGTTCACACATTGTAAGTGTAAAAGGCTTCAAGTTTTATTGGTCATAAAGTGGACGTTTGTTCAGACAGAGCAATATTTTCTCCATCTGTTACAGACACATACTTGGCTTTTCAAAACACTTATATTTATTAATAATTTATATCTACAAATAGTATTCCTCCTTATCACTATTTTTTAGATTAGAGTATCTAGTTCTAGTTGATAGTGCACATTATTTATTTTCATTCATTTCTACCCGATTTAAAAGAGGTTTCCTTGGCGTACGTCGCCGTAAACGTACACGTTAAAAACGGTATTAGAGTTGGTTTATTATAGTATTGGTTGGTTTTTTGTTAGTAATAATCTTCTATGCCTCGAGTGAAGCATTAATTAACAAAAAAACGGATCAACTCTATAGCAAAGCTAATCTATTACTGTCTTTACGTTTTTCGTTTTTGGTGACGAACGCCTAGGAAACCTATGAATAATCGACGCGACAATTTATATTTATACAACAAATACGTCATAATATGATAATAAACTATTAAAAAACATGATAAATTCGCTTATCATATTTTAAATTTAATTTACAAGGTTTATTTATAGCGTATTTACCGCGTAAATATTCTGTAGTTTGTAGGCTATTTAAAAATAATATTAAAATAAATTTTAATAGTCACACGGTTATTATTTTGGCTACGGAAATTTTTACCTCGGATTATTTCAGAATTATAACGGCTCTTTATTATTATTATTAGCCTTAAAAAATATACATTTACAGGTGAGTCAAAATGTATTTCATTTATTAATAACAAGTGCAAAACAAATTCAATAAAAATGAATACGCACCAAAATCGATAACATAGATATTTTATAATGAACCAAAAACTTTTTAGACATTTTATAAATTTATTCATGTGAATTCTACACAATATAAACATATTGCATGAGTGGCTAAATGCGTGTTTAGTTCAAGTGGATCAAGTGGCCAAAAACATGAGTTACCTGGCAACATTATACTGTAAACATGTCTCTTCATATCTACAGTTATATTTCACAGTAAAATGGGTAAATGCATTGTTACTACATGTCATATGGACTCAAACATACACTCAAATACATCTAGCCTCACTTTTTACCAAACACTACTTCTTTAACATGAGGGCAGCCGCCAAAGTATTATCACAACCACCCTCAGTGGTCACTAGAAATGTATTGAGTGAGGGAGACACACTATGCCTTTATCGAAAAGGAGAGAAGAGTGCAACAATACGGGTTTACACGAAATTGCACGCATTATTTATACGCAATGCGATATCTAATGTTTATATCGCCTGCTCCAGCGTATAATATCGTAAGTGCAAAAAAGTTATGTGTGCTCTTAAGTCTTTATAGAACTGAGCCACATATTCATTCTGGTAACACTGTCTGTCGCGTTTCACTCGGTTTAATTATTATTTATAACATATAACAATTTACGATTAAATACCTTCTATTGACAGAGACATGAAATGTGTTATAGATAATAGATGAATCTACATTAGTTGCCGGTCAAATAGGACTATTTTACTATTTCGAAAAAGTCCTATTTAATACGTTAAATGATGTTTTAAAATAAACATTTTTTGAACTTCATACATTTCGAACATAAACGAATTTCCGAGATAAAAAAGTGTTTGTTTCAGTCAGAATCATTTAAATGAAGCACGTGTGTGTTGCAAGACTGGATATAAATAAAAGTCCCATTTAATAGGTTAACACAATGATTGAAAATCAACATTTGTTGACGTTTCATACATACAATCTGTGGCTCAATTACATAAAGATTTTTTTTGCACTTACGATATTATACGCTGGAACAGTCGATATATATGATAAGGCTGTACATACAACTTGAGACGTGTTAATAATTATTTATGAAAATGTGTCAATAGCACGGTACATTTCACACATCGGTGATCTCAGGGGAGTGTGTCTTGTTTTTGAGACATTCGTAGGCTGAAATGCAAAGTCGGTGAAATAATTCATGTTGCTTTTGGGTGAGTTGTGTGGATGGATATGATGTTTTGTATAATTTATTCAGTGAGCCAGGTGACATATGGTGTTAGAAATATTCCCTCAGTGTGGTTGTGACAGTCATTATTAACTATATGTACTATCTGGTCAACACCATTCATCCCCCTTGACTACCACCCAAACCACACCCCCTCGCCATACATCATAATATTAATAAACTAAACTAAAGTCATACTAATAATAACTATGAGACTGGCTTCCGATATCTTGATGTTGGGGACAAATATCAATTACATAAACACTCGGTCATTGTTTAACTTGGAGCTTAAATATATCTTAAGAACAAACAATGACAATCTCAATTAAATTGCAGTAATACAATATTTAAATTATATAATTGTAAGCCTACACACATGGTATTTTTACTTCCATTGATTAACTTTGGAATACAACATTTAATTTTATTATTTGAGACCATCTACAAGTGGGTTTTTGTATTTTTTCCCATAAATTATGTTATGACTTATTAATTATTTTATTCACATTTGATTTTGTCTGTCTCCACAGTCATTAATGATTTTACTATATTCGTGTTTCACAATATTTTTGTTTTATTCATATAGTATTAAGTATATGTTTTTGTAATTCTAATTTTACATTATTATTATTATTATGTATTAAATATATTTTAGTAGTTCTACAAGTGGGTTTTTGCATTTTTTTCCATAAATTATGTTATGACTTATTAATTATTTTAATTATCAATTGATTATACTCCGTATTAAAATAAGTTAAATACTTAGTCTGTAAACTGAATATTGTAACATTTAATCATAATGTATCAAAACATTGTATGCAAATTATATTAAATAAAGAAATTGTATAATAAAAATAATCATCTGAATCAGTTAATCCATTGTCAAAGAAGCCAGTAGTTCTTTGATTTATTTGTCTCTTCATTTGTTTCAACAGAGTGTTCATCTGTTCTTATGAACCCAACAGTACAGTAAAACTTATTAATGTAAATATTTCTATTAAGGTTTTCATATATTATCTTGTATTCACAAGGACCCACCCTTAAGTTCATGTTATTGAATCGTAGTCTGATATTTAAAAAAATGTTCTTCATTGGCTAAAAATATTCACAATTATATACAATTTGCATATATATTTTTCATATATGTGTATACATTCATTAATAACTAATATAATGATTTAATTGTGAAGAAAAATTACAAAAACATTTTAAAGGTTCATATTTTGTATATACTATATACATATTGTCGATTTCTTAGTAGAATTCCATAATTTAAAGAAATTCTCGTACATTTGTTTCTACTGATTTGACAATAATAAAATTACAGTGGAAATTACAAACATATTTCTTTAAAATATACAATTGAAAAAGCTTCATTTTTGTATGCGAATAATTGTGCTAGAGTCCACAATAGAGAACGTATTATTAATAATTATGTTTATAGAACACTCAATTTAAATCAAATGATGAAAAAACTAAATCTCCAGTAATTTTCAGTCCTGTTATGATCATAATTTAAAATTGTTTTAATAATATTTAAATCCAACATTAGACATACACGTGTTTGTTTTAAACTACAATTAATTTGTTGATTGTGACCAGCATAAATGAATACATTAGTTGAGTGTAAATAAATTAATTATGGGTTAAATGGTGGGTTTAGCAATTCGATGGTGACCATCTATCAGAGAACCGGGATTATCAAGACTTAAATGGCATTTGACCCATAAATAGGAACACTCATTAATACCGTCAATACCTTTTACCACCATTCTCAGGAATACTTTCATTATAATTTATCTGGAAACCCTGTAAAGCTCTAGAGACCTACGAAAAAATCCAACCTCTTTTTCTGAGAAAATTCGCCCACTCACTTGATGAAAAAAAAGTACAAAAACAAATTGATTTGATGGGTTTTTTGATAAGAAATAACACTATCTTGACAATGCTTCATAACAATGTTTTTCGTACATAAATATTTTTTATCATAAGCCAAAAATTCCAATAATGAAAATGAGGATCATTACAAAGACGCGTAATAATAACTGCTTTGCTTATAAACAAATATATTAATATATTTGTTGGACTTTTTTGTAGAGTATTTATATATTTATATATTTTTTTCATGTGTTGTTTGGTAGGAATTTTCAAAGAAATGTGATGATTTATGGACTACAAAAATATGAAATATGTCTGTCTCTTCCAAACTATTAAATTTACAATAAATGACAATGGTACAATGGAAATGTAAAAAAATAAGAAATATTTTTTTATAATTACTACAACAAAATGAGTTTGGCATCAAAAATTATTAATAATTTTAATTGAAATCCTCCACATTTATTTAGAAAAAATAATCAGCACAAACAATTGGTATTATTTCGTTCAAAATAAATACATCGAACAAGTATGTAGACATAAAAGGGACCTTTTGGTATAAAGGTATCACATAAAATGCCAAAATCGAAGTTTTAGTGAATAGGATATAATGAAAATGTCCCTTTTCATGATCCGAAATTAAAATAATGAACATCGACCCTTGCTAATAGTCGAATTCACCTTTTCATTTAATGTTAGGTATTCGACTATTTGGAGAACTTTTCAATTTGTTTGAGAAACATATGAATCGAAGTTATCAATTATAGGACCGTAAAGTTTAAACGACCCAACATCAATATTATATATTTTTAGATCGGATAGTTTTTTTTATATAGTCGTACGCTTTTATATAATTAATGCATATTTATGGGTATGGTATATCCTCTTATAGTCGAGGCCAGATTAAAATTTACATTTTTATTAAAGGCGAAACGTTTTAAAATAGTTTAAACGGGCCGTGTTGCGTTAATTTATATGCTTTTTAAAGGTAAATTTATCCCAAACTATAGGAAATGAAAAAAAAAAAAAATTTGGTTAGGAAACTTATTCGAAAAGATCCATCACCTGTAACTTTATTATCAAGAATCAGGTTTATAATTAACAGGTAGCTAGGGGTTATTTAAATATTAAGGAGGAAATTATGTATTCAAAATAGACATAAAATATTATACAGGGTGGAATTATACTATTGTAAATAGTTTTTTTTAAATTATTAGTTAATAATATTAATTACGTATTTAACAGAAATAATACACAACGGGATATTCACTGTGAGTACTTCACAGAAACAGCTAATTCCAATATGGTGACCCAAATTCGATGCAAAAAGCACTATTAATTAAATAACTTTTAATTACTAATAAACATTTTTTTCACTTATATTTGGGATACCCTATCATCCCTAAAATATTCTCAATTATTTCAACTATATATTATTATAACAAAATATATATTATAAAAAAATTTCAGTTGCGTAATTATCGAACTCACATTAACTCTACACACTATTGGAATAGTGTATAGTGGACTATTATTCCTGAAAGCTGCAGAATTTCTTTCAACATATAATTAGTCCATATAGTTATATCATTGATTACTATATAATTGTATATTAATAGTAGTTTATCTCTTATTATATTATTTCCATTAACTGAAATTAATAAGAAGGTCCAGTTATTTCGAACTAACTAATTATTTATATTAAATAAATAGGCCAAAATTCTTGGGCCAGAATAATATTATTGATTGGTCCCAAGATTGAATTGGCATCGACAACAGCAAACTTCCAAATAGTACATGTGTTCTGTGTTCGTAGTATTAAATTCTAAATTGATTTCCGTCCAATGTTTGCAATTACTGAGAACTTCATCTTGATTCTGTCGTATGTTTGTGTCAAAATTAATTAGTGGACTTACTGAGTTTTTTTATATGAAAGCAATTTGTAGAGAGGGGCTTTTGAGAAGATTTTTACAATTTTTTATTTTCAATTGTCTGTCGGTGATGTTAACAATTACTAGTTACACAGGTCACCGACTTAATAATCAGTATTTACCTTACAATACAGAAAATCGGAGTAAACCTGGATCAAGAAGGATCGATCGGGATTTTATTAATATTATTCCCGGTTAACACATTTTTACGGAATAATTCTAAACAACAAAGAAATCCGGACCGGAATCGACTAAAATATGCATCACCAAATGTTGGGTTAGGTTAGGTTTACACATTTTTATGAAATAATTCTACAAACACCGAATGTAAATTAAAATTTGACTACGGATTAATTATAACTATCGGACGTTTGGTTGATAACAAAGAAAACTGGTCCAAAATTGACTAAAGTATGGATTTTATGGGGACGATCGATCGGGATTTTAATAATATTATTCCTTATCTCCCAGTCGTAATAACCAAATTTTTTTACTTAAGCGAGATTTGATCCCATGACCACAGTATTTGAAGCCTTATCCCTTCAGCTATTAGCTAGTTATAAATGTAGATTGATAGAAGCGTATTATTATAAGCGAAAATTAATATATTTACCTATCAAAATACGTAAACTCTGAAATCAGTCGTTTTATTACTATTAAAAGAAATAAGTTTGTAATACCAAATAATATAGTGGAAATTACAAACTTATTTCTATAAAAATATAAGGAATCAACGCGATCGATAATTTTAATACTATCCACAAAATGTGTGATTAAAAATATTCATAGAAGATTTATCGGCTTCTCTACTATTGATCTTGGAACATTAAGGAATCATTTTAGCAGCAAAATTTTCATTCCTAAAGTATTTTTTTATTTATTTATATCATATTAATATTGATAGTAATATCATTCTCAATGATAGCTTATACTTTATATAATATGTACATGGGTAAACATATTATTTTTTACTTAAAATAAGCTTTTTATTAATACATAATTTATTATATATAACCCAAACTATCTCTTAACTGGTATAAAAATGATTATTTATTTTTTTGTCTTAATCTTACTACAGCCAGAATATCATAAAAGGCGTATTCTGAATGGGACATTCAGTGGCTTAGCGTAATTTTTCTGGCAAACATGGCAGTTTGCCATCGCTATCGGCTTCATACAATGTCAATGTGTTTATTTATGGTGTGGTTGTGTAGTTTAGAACAGTACAAAGTGTAAAATAGTGACCTGTATAGAAGTAGTCTATGTAGTTTCAGTACAAATGTGTCTGAAGCTGCATTGACAATACTCAAAGGAACGTTTACGATTTCTACGTGACATTGCTGAAACTCCATTGTATTACTTTAGACCTTTTGACCGACACTTTATGTCTTCTTAATCTTATTTAATTATTTTTTTAAAAAAATCTGCATCTTTTGCTTAATATACAAGAACAAGATCACCTATATTGCTATGGGAAATAACTATCAATTTAGACCATGAAAAAATCATATTGGAAAATTTGTATACTTTTAAATGATTAATTATTTAATTGGCTACATTCCCTTTATACATTGTTTACTCATATTTTTAATTGTTTGATCAATATTTTTATAATACTGTTGCGATTTATGGAGACAATAGGGATTTTTACCGTTTAACCTAACCTAACCTAACCAAACCATTAAAATAAAACATTTTGGTTATATTTTTTTAATTTGAAAATATGCATTTGTATTTTTTGTATGTTTCTGAGAATTCACATTAAAAATATTCTTTGTAAAATTTCTAGATGATTATTCCCACAACGCAATTTTCGTAAAAGTTCAAGTACAAATAATATATTTAATTGTTTTTATTTTCTTCATAAAGATAGCAAAATTCAATAAAAGCAATATAATTTGAATCTAATGAATAACTTTAGAATAATTAATACGTATTTTATTAAAATAACAATGTAAAGATCAGTAATCATAGTAAAAAACATAAAGCCTTTGAATAATTGCTCTCAATTATAATATTAATGGAAAATGTAGTCTGATCTTCATATTCAATTTAAAAACAGAACGAAATAAACAATACTTGTTTATCATCGTTTGATATTCTTTTAATGGAATCATTTTATTACTAACAAATTTTCATAATTTATTTGGTTTAAAAAACATTTTTCGTAATAGGATATTTTATGATAATTTAATATTGTTTCTAAATAGTCTAATGGAAGAACTGAGTAATGTAATATGACCATTACCAACATTTGTCTCAACTCAGGTTACAAACTATGAATAACAATTAATTACAGCCAATATAACAACGTATCTCAATATATTATGGACAAATTGTTAACAAGAAACCCAGTGGGCTAATAAATATTTAATTATTATACAATATGTTACATCAACAGACAACCCTTTTATAATTTATACCTGTATTAATTAAGTAGGGTGCAACTGGGTTAAGATGAGGAGGTGAGTTTAATAAGTTAGTCGAGGTTTTTATAACATTAAAGGAGGTTGTAAAAGACACATTTTGAGGTCGTTAATTAATATTCATGGTGTATATATGATAAAAATGTTATAATATTTTTTTAAATATTTTTACAGTATTTATTTATGAGTTTTTCTGACTTTTGTAATCGATCAATCGTCTCGATCCAGGTTTACTCTGACTTCCTGCATTGTAAGGTAAATACTGACGTGATTATTAACTCGGAAAGAGCTGCCCTGTCGGTTACCTCTGTAACTGTTAAAGTTAAATACATAACCTAGAGATAATTTAGCTAAAATATCCTAAACCTAACCTAACACAGTGTTTAAAATCTGTTTAAAAAATACCTTGACGTTTATTGTGTTTACCAATGGAGGGATTTCACTTCCCGATATAATAAATTAATATGTTTTTCATAACAAACGAGACGTTATTTTCCCAACCCGGTCGCCTTTTCAAATTTGGCAAGCAGAAAAAAATAAATCTTCGGACAAAGTTTTTAACAATGCTGATTTCTCTTCTTTGTGAATATTTTCCGGTTTCTTGCATACATAAATACAGGAAGGCTTCATTTCGAATATATTATTAAAGTTGCCAATAGAAAGGAGCTCGACCGACTGACTTTTGCCCGTAATATTTTTAAACTTCTTTTTTTATGAAGTGAAATTGAGAATATTAACCACAGACTAAAATAATATTGCACTGCTGAAATAACGATTTATGTAAATCGCTTATTTTAAAAATGTCTTTTCTAGACCGAAAATATGTGTACCGTTATTGTTTTATTTATTTATATAGGCTTCTGGAGGAGATTTTTAGAAATTTATGTTTTCTATACGCAAAAACGTTTTAATTAATGGTCTGCTTCTGATCTGAACTTTTAGTACTTATGTTAGGTTTACACATTTATATGAAATAATCCTACAAAGACCGGATGGCAAGTTAAATTTGACTTCTGATTATGAGTAACTAGCCGACATTTGACAAAGAAAACCGGACCGAAATTGACTAAAGTATGGATTTTATGGGCACATAGCAAAATGTTGGGTTAGGTTAGGTTTACACATTTTTACGAAATAACTCTACGAAGAACTGATGCAAATTGAAATTTGAGTACTGATTCATTATAAATAGTAGACGTTTAATTGATAACAAAGAAATGCAGTTCGGAATTGATTCAAATATGGATTTTTTTGGGTGTATCACCAAATTTTGGGTTAGGTTAGATTAACACATTTTTATGAAATAAACCTAAAAAGACCGGATGCAAATTAAAACTTCTAGTTTTTTTATTAAGATATCTTTAAAAATAAATTTGACTACTGATCATTAAATTTAGCTTTAATAAATACATGCATGCATTCTCAGTTAGTACATTGTTTAGTTTGCAGTTGTTATTATTTCAGTTCTTTTTTATAGTACATTTTAGTAACACCTGGTAAATATCCAATATGTAGAATAAATTTAATTATTATTTAATATATATATATATATATATATATATATATATATATATATATATATATATATATATATATATATATATATATATATATATATATATATATATATATATATATGACTTTTACAACTTTGGTTTTTAGACAAATAATGTGTTATTATTATAAGAGCATTGATTAATATTTTTCCGATGGAGTGGTATTTGAACCATTTTTGTAGCCACGTGTTTTATTCCTAAGATAATTTAACGCGTAATTAAAATGTTAAAATATACGATTGAAGAGTTATATATATATATATATATATACATATATATATAATATATATATATATATATATATATATATATATATATATATATATGCCGGGCTTTACAAACTTTGGTTTTTAGACACAACAATGTGTTATTATTATAAGAGCATTGATTAATATTTTTCCGATGGAGTGGTATTTGAACCATTTTTGTAGCCACGTGTTTTATTCCCTAAGATAATTTAACGCGTAATTAAAATGTTAAAAATATACGATTGAAATAATATAATATATCAGCGATTGCTTGTCGACATGAATGATTTTAATTTGGATCTCGAAGGACGTGTCAACGGGAACAAATTCATAATGTGACAAAGGGTCTTCGAATCGTTTTAAATCGAAATTCGATTCGTAAAAGCTTCATGTTCTAGAATTCGAAGGCTTCAGATGAAAAAGTGACACGGCAGTGCGAAGGGAATGCGGGGTCTCATATCTTTTGAGCTCCATCTATCTCGCTTTCAAATGATCCAAACCCACGTACAGATATTCCCCCATTCATTCCCTGTGACCCGCATATATTTTACACATTCTTTAGACATCCCAAATGGAAATTTTCGATAATCCTGTGCCGGCGAACAAGCTGTCAAAGCGTCTGCGGTACTATAATATATACTACCTTGTTAGTCATGTTGATTGATTGAAAAACACTTTGTTTCCAACTCGCCACCAATTGACATTTTATTTCATAAGCCACAATACATTTCTCAATATTGACAAAAAATATATTTGACAAATTGAAAGGGCTTATACTACAGACATGAAGATGAATATATGTTTTACACTAAATCCATATTATAAGTAAGTATGTAGGTGCACTACGCCTTTGGAAAAAAAATAACATGGAATAAAAGTACACAATGAAAAACTACATATACAGGGTGGAATTGAAATAACTGAGAATATTTTAGAGGGGTGATAGGGTATCATAATAATAATCGAAAAAAAATATTAAATATATATTTTTTTAACTTAATGTATATAAAAAATAATTAAGAGTTGAGTCTATTCTCTTATTTAATTGTTCAATCCTCATATCTGTAAATGGGTTCTTATTTTTGCCCATACTTTTTATTATTCATATATATATATACATAAATATATATATATATATATTTTTTTAACGAATTTTATTTGTCGTGGTTTTCTTTGAACTTATACAAAAATACAACATTATTTCAATATTAAGTACACCATTACAATATTATTTATAGACTTAGTCTTTTACTTATTTTATTACGGAGTATAATCAATTGATATTTAAAATAATTAATAAGTCATAACATAATTTATGGGAAAAATACAAAAACTTGTAGAACCACTAAAATATATTTATATAGATATTATACATAATAAATATAATATATATATATATATATATATATATATATATATATATATAAGATGTTTTTGTATTATTCAAACTACGTAAAATTCAAATAAAGTTAAAAAAAATGTTTTACATATACAAAAAGTTCACTATTCAAATAAACACACATCAATTTCTATTTAAAATTTATTATATAATACTTTTAATTTGTGAATATTTTTAATGGGGAGCTTGGGTGTTAGGAAAAAAATATTCGTTTTTATCTTTGAACCATATTAAATGTGAGCCGCCTTTTGATCCAGTGACTAATTCGTATGTGAGACTCTCAAGCTCGATCCACGGCGAAGGACTCATCTCTGTGGTTGGCCTGGCCAACCCCGTCAATAGCGAAGACGTAATTTAATTTTATTTGAAATTAAGAATTACAAAACCCACCTTCCCATTAAATATTTTTATTGAAGTCCAGCCTATATGGGGTTAGAGAATTATTCTCTTGTGGGGAATTGATTGGGAAGTTTGGGCACTGTTTATAAATACATATATTTGGGACCCAGTGTGATTGATTTGTTAGTTAAAGTATGTGAGGTGTTCGGAGATTTCCCGAGGGATTATATACCGGGATCAGCTAGAATCCTTAAATTCACACCTACGAGCTTTTTATGTGACAAAAGGCAAAAAGGAGACTCGTTCAAAACGAGCAGAACGTCTCACTTTACGACTTTGCTTCACGCACAAAAGCCGACACTTAAAAACAAGAAGTGTACTTGTGGGATATGAACTGACTCATGTGAACTTCGATTAAAAAGCGATCATTCGGATTGAGTAGAAGCCTTTCAGCCATGACAAAAGCCACCATACACCAGAACAACGATGTTAGGGAAAATGCAAACTTTGGGGAGCTTCTACAGCTTCGAGTTATTATTAACAACAATCCATAAAAATGCTGAAATCAAATAATAAAAATATCTGCAGATATGAGAATATGCTTGGATTGAATATCATATGAAGCACAATTTACAAACAATCGGCCGATAATAAAATTATGAATTTCATGAAAATGTCATAAATAAAAAATATTCCAAATAAATTTCTTATTCCAAATTCAAATATACCAATTGCAACATTCATAAAATAATGATTAGTTTTTTTGACTCATAAACAAAATATATTTTTGTCAAATCAGTAGAAAAATTTGGAAATTTTAATTTTACTTTTCAGACTCAACCATAAAAATGTTGGATCATCAGAAGTAACAATAATAAAATAAAAATCATTGGTAACAAATAAAAGAATTTAATGAATAATATATTGTGAAGTAAAGGATTACTCTAAATCAACATTACAATTTATTAGTTACATATTATTATAATATACAATCTTTTATAGTACAAAACATTTTAGGACCTTAACCTAAGTGTTTAGAATAAGTATGTATATTTTTAGCTATTTATTTCTAACATAAAGATTTACAATTTCGATATGGAATGGGAATAAAACTTAAAGAGAATATGGAAGAATAGAAAAAAAAATTAAAATAAATAGTGGTAAAAATAAATAATAAGCTTAATTCTTGAATTATAATTGAACTTTTCCTCGAAGCATATTTAAAGGTTTTTCGCTGAAAATTGGATATGTCTGGAAATTAGTCATTTAATTATGGTGTTTCTTATTCGAATCTGCTTGTTTTAATTAATTTAATATCTTCATGGATTTTTTTTGGATCTTAGACCATATTCAAAGTAAAATATGAAATTTAAATTGATTAATTAATGGCTCTAATTTTGATTAAAAAGTCCGCTCTTCATTCCTTTATCTTAATTTATCGTGGTTGGGTTATATTATTTTTGTTGGATTGTAAAAAGTATTAAAATAATGTATCAAAGGAAAGGCTTAATGGCAAGAATGTTCTTTAATTCCAGTTGTACTATTTATGCTTCCTCTAAACGATAAAATCAGCCATCGAGGCCATTTCCACTGATTAATATAAAGTTTCGACTCCATTTAAAGTGACATTTATCCTGGCAAACAACGAGAAGAGGCCTTTTTGTCAGTCTGCTCGATAAATCACAGTCTAAAGGACGTCCTTCTCAACATACTACATACTTTTTTTAAATATGAATAATTCTGATTACATTCATAAATTCATTAATGAAAATGTCATTTAAAACACTATTGGCGGTATAAAAGTACCGTGAATATGATATTTAAGGTCATATATTATCTGCGATGTGACATCGTTCATATTCATTACAAGGAAGGTGGTCGTGCCTCCCTCTAATCAGGACAAATAATACCAAAAAAAAATTATATATCACAAAAAGCCTATTTTCAGGCACATAAATATTCCGACAAGACTTGAATACTAATTGAACTTTTGTAATAAAAATATTCAAAAGCTTTTCATAAAGCCATACGTTCAAAACATATTCTAACTACTGATTATCATCTATTGTTTTTTTTAATAATTGTACACAAACTATTTCTTTGATTAAAAAAGAAATACAATTAATTAATTTTTCCTTGTTGCTTAAATTCAACATAAAGTCAAGAGATAATTTGTGAAAAATCTAACCTAACTGACAAATTATATAAAAACTTATTTTCATATGACCTATCATTTACTTCATAAAGCAACTGAAAAACTCATTTTGAAATTTATATAATAATCATAATAATTGAAGATTTGATATTTGAGACATAATGTTTTATATGTTTTCACCTGTTTTGATTTTAAAAATGCCATTTATTGTAAAATAATTTTAAAAAGGATTGTATAAAGACGATATTTTTGAAGAATTATAATTTATATTTATTCTTATTAAATAATCTTATTAAGGTCAAAGTTTTTTTTTTAAATTAAATCAATTAATTATTTAAAGAAATATTTATTTCTTTAAATTATGGTATTCCACCATGAAGTCAACGCGATCAATCAATAATTATAATAAATATATATATATATATATATATATATATATATATATATATATATATATATATATATATATATATATATATATATAATATATATATATAATATAAAATAAATGAGTTTTATGTGTTGCATTCGGGAGGTTTTTATATATAAAATAATTCTGAAATAATTTTTAAGTTTAGTTTAAGTTTATTAATACTTATGTAAAATCAATAATAATAGTATATTGAATAATTTTATAATATATTTAACAGGGGTTTTTATGAACCTCTCATTATATTCTTAACATTCTAGTGGAACACCACTTTCAATAAATTTATAATAATTAACATTTTTGTATTTTGCAACCCATTGGCGTAAGTAAATGTTTGAATTACCGCCTTTGGGCGTAATCAGCACTCAAATTGATAAATTTATTTTTAATTGATAAAGATGTATATAATAAAATATGATAAAGATTATGTTTTATTATAAGGAAAATTATTTGAAACTATTATATTAAAAGTCCACATGGCCCAGACATAAAACTATCCCCGGAGGTGATTATAGGGATGATAATTCGTAAATAGAGCAGTATAAATAATAGTAAATATTTGGGGGTGGCTCAGGGTGGTCATGTCCCCGTTAAGTTTCATTATAAAGGGCTTAAAGAAGAGCCCTTTCTCATTATCACAGTATAATGTATAAATACGACACCCTTAACCGGTTTGTCTACGCACTTTTATCTCCATAAGCCTTAATGTCTCCTACAAGATACACTTCA